>JAOEHX010045837.1:0-10599 GCA_025448015.1 Bolborhynchus lineola
CCCCCGACCCTCGAGCGGTGCCGCTCCCGCTGTGGCTCGCGGGTTCCCGCGTCCGCGCGCGGCGGTGTCGCGTCTCGAGCCCGGTCCCGTCTGGGGCTGCTGGCGGAGGCGCTCGCCACCGACCACTGGGACGTAACCCGGGGCGGCACCGGCAGCGCCTGCGAGGGCCCCCAGCGGCCGCCTCTGCCGCTTCCCCGCTTCTCCTCCGGCCCCCCCGCCCCCGTGCCTGGTGTTCGCCACGCACGAGCACCAACTCCCGCCTTGACAGCCTCGTCCTCGGGGTGAGCGGGGCTGCCGGCTCGGGAACCGCCTGGTTCAGGCCCTGTGCGTGCAGCCAGTGACTCAAAAAGCCAGATCGTGCATGCTCACTGCGATCCCCCCTCAAAACGCTGCTCCCAAACACGTAGCGGGCAGACCCCAGAGCCAGCCCATTGGCACGGGAGCTACCATCCATTCATCCGTCCATCCATCCATCCATCCATCCGTGCATTCCCGGAGCCCACGCATGCAGCTGAGGACCCCCAAAATTCACCAGCCCCTCTGCATGCTGCTGGGAGCCCCTGCAGTGCCCAGAGCCCAGGGGCAGCCCCCCCCATGCTGTCCCACCTGCCCTGGTGCCCAGCCGCTGGTTTCTAGCTTGGGACAGGGCACTTCCCTACTCCTCAGTGCGTGGCAGTACAGCGCTCCCTACCCCAGTGCACAGAAACGGGAACTCACTGGAATCCCAGCTTTGCCAGCTTCTGTGGGAGCTTCTGGGGCCTTTGACAGCTCTTGTAGGGGAACCACATGTTATGGGTATCCCCACATCTGCACCATGCTGTGCACCTGCCAGTCCCCCCCAGCCAATGACACAGCATCTGTGTGCACCAATCCTACACACTTGGGCTGGGAAACTTCTTCCCTTCATCCATGGGAATGTTTCCCCTTATTTTGTAACTTTTGGAGTGTTGTGCATCCTCCCCAGGATAAAGTGTGCACCCTTTCCTCCTCTTGCGTCAGTGCTGCCAGTCCCACTCCCATCTTGCACATGGCTTTCCAGCATGGAGGAGGCATGTGGGTGCCAGGCTCCATCCCCAGCTGTGCCCCCCACCCTCTGTGTGGGGAACAAGTGCCAGATGGCTGTGGGAACCCTTCTCCCCAGGCCAGGTTGGAGGGGGCCTTGAGCATCCTGGTCTAGTGGAAGGTGTCCCTGCCCATGGCAGGGGGTTGGAAATAGATGAGCTTTAAGGTTGCTTCCAAACTTAAAGTCCATTCTATGACTCTACATGCAACCCTGAAGCATGGCTATGCAGCACGTGGTTCCTAGGGCATTTCTTGGGCTCTGTGCTGGTGAACCAGGCATGGTTTTTCCCGCCACACTCCCTCTGCCAGTGACTGATGGGTGAAATGAAAGAGTGGGATGAGGGATGACTTAGGGCTCAAAGATGCACCATCTGCTTGCCGCCCTGTCTGCCTTGCCTAAGGTGTTGGCATCGGGGACACTCCTCTCTGCTGAAAAGGTGTGTGGGGATGTGGAGCTGGGCATGGCCTCATTTCAGTGTGTGGTTATCAGAGCAGAGAACGAACTGAGGGGGTTGAGCTCTGGCAAGTGCAGCAGTGATGGCTGTGGAACTGTGTAGTGTCAGTGCATTTATCGCTCTAGTCACCCTGGGCCATGTATCCCTGTCCTTGGCTCCATTTTTACGACCTTTGCTCTCACAAGTAAAACCTGCCAAAACCGGATTCAGGCCGCTGTGATTTTTCCTGGCACATGACTGAGGTTTTTGGGATGTGCTGTGCTGCTTTCTGCTGCAGAGCCGGGACAGGCAGCAGGTATACTTAGCTCGATAGGGCTGCCACAAATGCTCTAAGAGCCAATCCAAGGGGTCTAGGCTCTGTGACAAGTTCAGGAGTAGCAGCAGCTCTGGATGAATTATGGAAGGAAATGACAGGGAGTTTGAGCTCTGTCCGGAAAGGCTGACAGACATCCTGCTGGGGAACACCGATAACCTCGTCACCCACCTGCTCTTTCATTTCAGTTGCCATTTTTATCTCATTGAAGAGGAAATGGGTTATAGTTATTCCCATGCCAAGTTCTGCTTGGATAGAAATGGTTACGAATGAAGAGTTATTTTTCCCCTTAAATCCTGCTTTCTACCCACGGCAGCTGCCTGCGCTTCCTCTGTTCTTACAAAACACCCATGAGTTAATTCAGGAATTCCTATGTCCCTTCACCATGGTAAGAGAGGCAGATGGAGCTGTGCCCTCTATTGCCTTCAGAAACAGGTCAGATCAAATGGGTATCAGGCATCTTTTACTTCTCCAAGCTTTGGGGCACCTTTTCCTGCTTTTCCTTTTTCCTCCTATTCCTTAGATGTGGCTTAGATGTGTAGGACAGTAGAGCTGTATGCTGCAGGGAGGCAGACTGGGCTCCACTTCAGCATTGCTCAGGAAAGTCAAATGAATTAATAAAAAATATATTTGGGTGTTAAACATTTTTGCTCAGCCAATGCTCTTGCTTTAAGAGTTGTCCTGGTGATGGTGGCGGATTTGCTGGGACATTTGACTGCTGTGCCCCAGCTGTAATCAGTGGCACCCCCCAGACACAGAAAATACCTTGCTGAGGCTGGATGTCTTGTTATTTCCAGCTGCTCTCACAGCCCATCCATCCTGTCACTGCTGCTTAGGTCCAAAATGCCACTTTATGCTTTAAAGACCAAAATTCTGGCCACTGCTTGAAGCAGAAGCACTGGCTTCTTGGCCAGCATGCATTGGCAGGATCCACCTGCCTCCATTCAGGTTGCACCAGTGCAGTTTGCCACAGCTGGAGACCCCTTCTCAGCCTTCTGGCATATTTCCATGCCAGAGGAAAGGACAAGAAGCTACGGAGAAATGGCATAGCCTGGGGCCAGCCTGTCTCTTTCACTTATGGAAGAGCTGCCGTGACAGGGAGGATGTCCTTACAGAGCCACAGAGTACCTACTTGAGCCCAGTTGCATCAGACACGGAGGTAGGCAAGTGTTTTCTGGAATGCTGAAGGCTGCCTTGATCAGGGGAAGCTGTGGTTTGTGTCAGTCCCAGGGCAGGTTGGTTGAGCTGTAGTGC
The DNA here is from genome assembly GCA_025448015.1 of Bolborhynchus lineola. NCBI lineage: Eukaryota > Metazoa > Chordata > Aves > Psittaciformes > Psittacidae > Bolborhynchus > Bolborhynchus lineola. Next base: position 3,085 of record JAOEHX010045837.1, read on the forward strand.
CCCAAAGAAAGTGTATGAAGGGAAGTTTAAATTTAGAGAGCCCGGTTGGCTCCAGATGTGGGAGACCCATGTACATACTGATCAAGCCCATACTGTGACTCCTGCTGCAGTCACTCCTGATTTCCAGGGAAATGAGCAAAGCCTCACAAATTTAGGGATGAGAGTGTAAAAAGGCAGCAGTGCAGCCTGGACACTTTCCCCTTCCCCTCAAACATGAGGCTTTTACACTCTATTTCATAAAACAAACAGAGTCTTTCCAGCATTATGTCAACAGTCTGAAGACTTGGCTCCTTCTGCGCTCTCTTGCCCTTTAAAACCTGCCCAGAGCTGCTGTCTGTCCACCCCCCCCCAGCCTCTCCTGACCACAGCCAGCATCTCTTAGGTACCAATTCCTTGTGGCATCCAACATCGATTCCCATCTGCTCTGGGCTGCTTTTTGCTGGTTGTTCCCTGTTCAGCTGAGCAAGCCCAACTCCACCCTCCCAAGAACCCAGCACCCTGGCTCAAGGAGGGACACCCACCCAGGATGAGACCCTTTGCACTGTGTGCCTGGTTCATCAGTGGCTGCATGACCAGGGACTGCCTTTTAGAGCAGCCGCCTCTGTGGTGTCACACTGAGGAGCAGGGTGCCAGCAGTGACCGCTCATGCTGGCATTTACTCTGCAAAGAATGCGGAAGGCAAAAAAGCCTTTCTGTAGGGAAACGTGCCACAGAGCAGCAACGGCTGCAGGGTGAGGTAGGGCACATTTCCCTGGTGTTTGCCCTTTGGGAATATCAATCAGTGGTGCAGCATGTGACAACTGGAATGCAGCCTGTCTCCCTCCCGCTCCCCTGCAAGTTCCATGGCTCAGCATGGGCTGCGAGGGAGAAGATAGCAATAGCCAGTTCCCAGCAGGCAGGGCTCCTGCCTGTGATTCTGCATTACTCAGAGCACTGTCTCCTGCTGCAGTGCAGGCCTTTTCTGGGGAAGGTTTTGTCTTTGCCAGGAGAGGCACAAGTGTAGCGTGAGAGGAAAAACACCGATCACCTTTGCTCAGCAGCCCCGTAGTAAGTGTTTCCTCATGTTTCTTCATGTCTTTGTGGAAATACTCATCTCTGTCTTTCAGAGCGTAGCAGTATCCTTTTGGAAGGGGAAAAGAGGGGGGAAAAAGTCAGGCTCCTATGTAATAGATAATGTTTTATGACTGCTGCTGGCCAGTGGTGGTCTCTGGAGGACCCAGGTCCTGCTAGTCGGAGAAGCTGGGCAGCTGGGCAGAGCTGATTACTCAGAGGAGAAGGGGTGAGCAGAAGCCAAGCCGATGATAAAAGGATGGGGAGGAGGAGGGCAGGTAACAAGGTCTAGCTGCAAGAAAGGGGGGTAATTTCCAGCTCTGGGAGGGGAGACCAATGCTGGTTACCTGGTACGGGAACACCTTGTCTTCCTCTCTGGCAGGCATCACTCAGAGATGCACTGCTATCAGGTACTACTTCTCCCAGCTGGTATGCTAGCACAAGGTCCTCTTCAGCGTGACAAATATGATCCACCAACATGAATGGCATCTGCTCTGCATGGCAAGGACCATGGCTTGTGCTCTCCCCTTCATGTCAAAAACACAGCAATGAGACACAATGAGTTTGCAGAGGAAGCAGCTGAGGAGGCAGGATCCCATGGTGGTCCAGCCATCAGCAGTGTTCACCTCCATTTTGACTTGCAGGCCACTATGGTCTGTCCAGGAAAGCATGAACACCACACACAAGAGTTTTTAAGCTTGTTGAATGTAACCTGCTCTTGGCCACCTTTCACAGGCAGATCAGCTCGCATCTCGCCTCTCCACAGACACCGGCTTGAAAATGTGTCACTGGAAAAGGTCCAGCAGGAGACACCAGAAGCCACGTGCTAAACAATTACGGCAGAACCTGCCTGCCTGGAAACTCCCCAGCATTTAGAAACAGGAGCATTTCTGTCCTTCCAAGTTACTTTAAATTTAAACCCTAGAAGGAAATAGAGAACAAAGAGTGTATCACTGTGTGTCTGTATAAAAAACCATGATGCATCCACATCCTGGAGTTCATATGGCTGAAGCCGTATGATTATATGGTTGAAATGATGGTGGGAAGTTTATAGCTCAATTTACAAAACCCACTGGTTTGTAGCAGCCTTGCCACAGTATCACTTTCTACTTTCAAGTACTGGCATTACTCCTGCTGTGGGTGTGTGCCTGGCATAGGCCAGCTGCATCCATGCCATTCTAGGTGTCCTTCAATTCCTCCTGCAGGGGAAGGTTTGTCTCTGATAACACCAACCCTTGATTTCTTGCGTTTGGTGGAAACAGACTTGAGAAAGATCATGGCCAGATTCCTGGCCATGGCTACAGCTCTTCTCTGTTGGTGCATCATGAAGCAGTCATCTTCTTTTGGGAGGAAAACTGTACCCAGCACTTCACAGGTCTGCTATTCCTGATGCCAGGTAACATGTTGTTCCAGCATGCTAATTGCGGATGAAGGCTTCACCAGGTTTCCCTTGGGTAGGTAGCATGTGCTGCCAGTATGTGGAGCGCACCTTTCCTTCTGACCTCCAATTACTGTGCCATGCAGGAAGTGAGTTGTTTACTCAGGCAAGTGAAATAACCAATGATGAGAAATAAAACACCTGTGAAAAATGCTTTCAGCCTCATGCAGCAGCAGATAAGGACCATGGGGCTAAACCTACTGCTCCCTCCTCTTAACAAAGTGATGTCTTCACAATGTAACAGTCCCTTGGTGCAGTTTGCAGTCCTTCAGGATGGACTAAATATTTCTTTTAATATGATATACAAAAGGGGAGTACTTTAAAGAAGTGTCATAGTCATAAAATTAGAGATTGTTTAGAGTGGGAGGAAAAGTAAAATCTGTGAAAATGAAGCAATGAAGCCAGCATGAGTTTGAACCATCCAGACTCACAGGGCTAAGCACAAGACCTTCTCTTTTGCCAGAGAAAATATTTTGATTTGAGCAGCTGTAACTCACTGTAGCATTGCTCTGTATTTTTTAATATATTTGGAAAGCACAGGCCTGAGGAAGGCTCATTGCACATGGTCAATTTAGCTGCTTGATGAAAAACACAGCCTAATGAAAAACACTTAAGGAAAAGTAACCCAACAGAAACCCTAGGCTGGGAGAGAAGGGTTTCCAGCAGGGAGCTGGAGAGGGATTCAGCATGAATGGTTCACCACCAGAGGTATGGGGAGAGCCACCGTGGAGGTGGATTACCTGGTCACTAACCTCCACATCAGATTGCACAAGTGCAGGCAAAACAATTTCCCCTGGCTGCTCTGAGGTAGGCAGCAGGTCCTGCTCCCACGCAAGGAATTTGGCACCACAGCACTATCTTGTGTCCTGTGAATCAGATCAAATCACAGATGGAAGCTCTGGCTACCTTGCTTGTTTGAAGGGCAGGCATGACTGAGAGGAGATTCTTTTCCTCTTTAAAGTAGTGACCAAGAAGTTTGCTGGATGCAGTTCACAACCACAGATCTAGGGCTTAGCCTTGTATTACTGGATAATACGTGAAAACTTTATGAATTCTGGTAATTACCACCTGTGTGCCGTCCAAGGTAACTTATGCCAATAAAGCTGGATGAAAGTTGTTTGATTAGTAAGGCCTAATATTTATTTTGTTATTCGCACTATACTACATCTCAAAATAACAACACATTATTTCATTTATAGGAATGTTTTGTACTATCTCTGTGCCATAGAAATGATATCATCAGTGATAAGCAGCAGTAAGAATACATTTTAATTCATTGGCTATTCCCACCCAAAATAAACCACCCTTGAGGCACACACCAGAATTCCCCATCCTCCCACATTAATTTTTATGTGCACCCCAGGAACTTCATCCCCCTCTACAGTACATAAAAGTTCTGGTTGGGCTGGGCCAGCCCTATAGGCAGATCCCCTAATGTTCACCAACGAGGGGACTTTTGCTAAATGTGTATCCCAGTGTTTGAAGGCCCCACCACCCATTGCTTTCAGTGTAGTTTTTAACAGTCGATTTTACTGTCTGATTTTCCCAGAGGCTGGTGCATGATAGGGGATGTGATGTACCTGCTTGATGCTGTGCCCTCTGGCCTCACAGAGGTTGTTTCAGAAACGAGTCCCATTGTCTGACTCAGTTCTCTTGGGGGTGCTGTGTCACCACAAAACCTGCTTCTCAAGGCCCAGGATAGTGTTCCGGGCAGTGGCGTGGGGCACAGCGTATGTTTCCAGCCATCCGGTGGTTGCCTCCACCATGGTAAGCACATGGCGCTTGCTTTGGCGGGTTGGTGGGAGTGTGATATAATCAATCTGCCAGGCCTCCCCATATTTGTTCTTCAGCCATCACCCTCCATAACAGAGAGGCTTTAACCACTTGGACTGCTTAATTGCACCATATTTCACAGTTGTGAATACCGTGGGCAATAGTGTCCATTGTTAAGTTCACCCCTGAATCACAAGCCCATCTGTATTGCATCTTTGCCTTGTGTCTTGGGCCCACATGGCTAAAAGCAATTCACCCTTATGTTGCCCATCAAATCCATCTGAGCCACTTCAATCTTAGCAGCTTGACCAACCTGTTGGTTGTTCTGGTGTTCCTCAGTGGCCCAACTCTTGGGTACATGGATATCTACACGGCGTACCTTCGCCACCAGGCTCTGCACCCAGGCAGCAGCATTGTGCCACAGTGCAGTCACTGGGATGGGAGTAGCTGCAGTGCCTGTTGGTTTGTTGTCAGAGACCTTCTTTTCCCCTTGAGGGTACTGCAGCGTTGAGCAGGGCTCAGTAGGCATGCAGCAGCATGCTGCAGTGATTTGTGCCTCTCTGGAATTGCAGGATGACAGCATACTTTTTCCAAATGTTTTATTAGTTCTTTTGGATTTTGCACTTTTTCAGGGGTGAAATTCCAAAACACTGGAGGTGCCCACTGTACTAGGTACTTGCCTATACTATCCCACACACCTTGCCACTCCTAACTGTTCAGCCTCAGGGAAGATCTCTGGGTGGTATTTTGAAATAACTGTTTAACCTTAAATAAAACCTGAACCATATGCAGCAATGTGCTGCTTCCCAGCAGAAGGACCAGGTTGACTTCAAGATTACTCAAAGGATATTAAAAATCCTTAAAATTCTCAAATGCTACCATAATCAGCCTGGAAGGGAAAGAAGGAAAGAAGGAGAGAAGGACCACTGTCATGGTTTAAGACCAGCCAGCAACTAAATACCACATACCTGCACACTCAGTTCCTCCCACATTCCCCAGTGGGATGGGAGGAGACTAACAAAAACCATAAATACCTGTGGGCTGAGATAAAAAGTTTAATAATTGAAATAGAAGTAAAATGTAATAAATAAAGTAAAATATAATCACATAATAATATATATAGAGAAGGAATAAACCCTGCCCCTCTCTCAAGGAAAAAACAAAACGCAACACAACAGCGATGCACAATACAATTGCTCACCACACGCTGACTGATGCCCAGATTGACCCTGAGCAGTGATCAGCTCCTTCTGCCCAACTACCCCCAGTTTTTATACTGGGCATGACATGCTGTGGTTTGGAATACCCCTTTGGCTAGTTTGGGTCAGGTGTCCTGCCTGCTCCCTCCCAGCTTCCCGTGCCCCTCCTCACTGGCAGAGCACAAGAGACTGAGAAGTTCTTCACTTAGGGTAAGCACTACTGAGCAATAACTAAAACATCAGTGTGTTATCAGCACAGTTCTCAGATTAAAGCCAAATCACAGCACTGTACCAGGTACTAGAAAAAAATTAACTTGATGCCACCTCAAACCAGGATAACCAGCATGTACCCATGTTTCTTTGTGTACCCCTTGCACATGAAGTTCCCATGTAATTTGTAAATAACCAAGATTTCCATTCTGATCACTGCACTCTGAGAAGAATTAAATTACTCCTGTCCATCCCTGGATGCTCTCTTGGTTATCAGGCACTTCTTAAGCTACAGTACCTGTAGTAAAATACCTGCCTCCATCTAAAGCTTTTGTGTCAACTGCCATTTTAAGGCTTGGAAATGGTGTCTCCTGCAAGGCAGAGAAAGCTCATAAACCAAGCGAGCTGTAGCCCGGACAGTGCTTGCACCAAGCACCCCTACAGGGCAGTGCAGCATGCTGGAGCTAGAGCCCCAGGAAACCTCTCCTGCCTGGGCCAAGAAGCCTGGATCACTGCTGTGCTGCCTTTCAAGGGTACCAGAGTTCAAGTTCACGTAGGCACAGTGCAAGAAAGCTACTGATTACCAGCAGTAGAGATCTTGTATTTGTGTAAGAAAGCATCCATCTTTCCAAGACTAACCCCACAGATGCCATCTGGAACCAGAGATCAAAAATGCGTCTATCTGCTGCTGAGAAAGGATTCTCCAACACCATTCACCAAGAAGGAAAATTCTCATCAGCATTCAGGGCTTTTGCAGTTGTGGTTTCACTTGTGACATCAGAAATGGCACGAGGAGAGCCATGTTCAGCATGCTTGGTAATGCCATACGTACACTTGTGGAGATCATGGCTCAGAAGCACTACAATAGTCTTTCCAACAAGAATCCCGTTACAGCCGGAATCACTTGGATTCTATTTGACCCAGGGTCTTCGAAGTTACCTACCCTGAGTTTCTGCATCCTGGGAACTGTCAGTTCCCTTGATCACGATGCAGCACTGCACCCTTGTGGTGATGAAGGCCAGCCACACACATGCTGCGCTGCCCAGAGCACAGCCGGCATGTAAAGTGACGAGACCTATTGGGCTCTCCATCCCTCAGGATGCCCAAAACTCAACCGGACAAGGCCCTGAGCAACCTCACCCTGTTTTCGGGTTAACCCCACCCTGAGCAGATGACAGGAACCTTCAGCTGTCCATTCTCACCTAAACCCTGCTGTCATTGCATGGCAGCCTTCACAGAACTGCCTTTCTCACATGTATGCAGTCTCTGTGGTATTCACAAGTTTACCATCAAGACACAAAACTGCTGCCCACGTCTGACAAATATTATTTTCAATGTCTTCTGTGGAGTTTATTCTTACCGAAGTTCCCAGGGGCAAGGAGGGGGTAACAAACGATTATCCATTCACTAGCACTATGGAGTCACGATTCACTTTGTTGAGCGTTAACTACTCTGGAAGCCTGGGGAGATGGGAAAGGGTTCGGGAGAGGCGATGGAACTGGGGGCTGCTGCAGGGGGCCAGCAGGGCCAGGGCAGGCTCAGGGGGAGCTCTGGTGAGGCAGGAGGCCCCCGCCTCTGCATCATAGGAATGCTCCTCTCTTCTGCCACCTCCCAGGGCACTCCCCGGCCTGCCCCGCTGAGCGGGAGCCGCAGCACCGGGCGGTTTGAGCTCCCCGTCCCCTCACCCCCGAGAGCCGACGGGCAGCAGCTACCCTGCCCCGCTGAGCGGGAGCTGCAGCACCGGGCGGTTTGAGCTCCCGTCCCCTCACCCCCGAGAGCCGACGGCGTTCTACGCGCGCTCCGTGCCTGGAAGCAGTGTGGCGGCGCGCAGGGAGCGGCTCCCGG
>JAOEHX010045838.1:2335-27339 GCA_025448015.1 Bolborhynchus lineola
GGAGCAGGGTGCTCCAAGCCCCTGTGTCCAACCTGGCCTTGAACACTGCAGGGATGGAGCAGCCACAACAGCCATGAGATAGAAAATGAGAACAAGCAAACCAAGACTCACACAACCAGAATCAAAATCAAGAAGACATTTCCAGATGAGGTCACTACCAGCAGTGAAGTGAATACCTTGGCTGGTTCACTGGTAGTAGAGTTAGAGCATCAATATGGATATTAACATCCTAATTCCATAGTTTTACACTCTTAGGAAACAAACCCAAACCACTGACACGTTGAGCATTGGTTCATTTTGTCCTATTTCCAGCAGGGTCACAGCAACATCTAAAGTAATGATGTGGAGTAAAAAAAGAACCCCCACCTTATTCCAAACCCACAGTTGCTGTTGCTTTGATGGCAAAGCCATCACTTCAAAGTTTTTGTGTCTGCATACCGATGAAAAGCAGCAGAGCAAATCAAAGCCAACACACTCACGTATTTGCTGGAGCTCTAACTCACAGCAGCAATGACTGATTTCAACTTCTAAACGTGCACGAACACTGACAGCAGAGAATGCAACACTCCAACTGACACGGACCAACTCTCCAGACCCAGTTCCGGCTGTGCTGCGGTTTGGGCTTTTTACTGTGGTGGTGTTTGCGAAGCTGAACGTCCTCACTCGCCCGCGGATACCAGCACCACCCCAGATCAGATCGCTTCAAAGCTGCCTGATTTTCAAGACTCCATTTGGAAACTCCGGGCTTTCCTCTTAAAGAGCCTCCTGCTGGGTGCTCTCACTGGATTCCAGCACAAAGCAAGTGGCACCGAGCAACTCGCTTCATCCTCTGCCTAGTTACCTACAAACTGTTTTAATATCCAAGCCCAGGTGCTGTTATTATAGGTATTGTAACTTCCTAAAGAGACCCACAGTTGCTCCTTGTGACAGGACTCTGGAACAAGTGTCATTATAAAGCACACACGTTTTGATATTAAATCAGTGTCACAGGAAGAGAGAAGGTTCTATATCCAACTACAGCAGCAGCAGCTCTCAGAGGCGCTCCTGCAGCTCTCGGAGGCAGGAACTGGCCTCCAGCTTCATGGAGAGAGCATGGAGTCAGGTTTCTCCCATCAGAGCAAGAGCCATCAGGTGCACACAATGAACAGTGAAGATGGGTTAAGAACGGCACTGATCATGCACCTCACCATGTACGTCAGACCAACAGCACCGTGTGAAGGAGATGCTTTTTCCCTCTGACACATGTGTGCAATAACCACAGGAGGTTATTTCTTTGTCTATGTGTTATTTTGAGAAACTCGAGGAACAAGGGACAGTAAATCTTTGAAGCTCACTTTTGTTTATGCCAATTGGAAACTGCAGAAACATTCAGTGGGCAAACAAGATCTGATCATGAGAAAATCTCCCTGTTGGGCTTTTGTGCTTTTAGGTTGTTCTTGCCAGGCTTTAAACTTTTTACACTATGGCTTATGATGGAAACCTGAGGAGGACACACTAACAGTATAAATACAACAAAGTGGCCAAGGACTATTTATTCCTTCCTGTGTAACAGGGGAGCCAGCACACATTCAATTTAATTAAAAGTTGCAAATATAGAATTGAAAGGAAAAGCCTTTTTATATAACATAATTAATCTGTAGAACTCCCTGCCACAAGAAAACATTGAGGCCAAAACCTATTAGGATTAACTAAAGATTAGGTAATGGATAACTCCAGCATGCTCAATTACATTGGATAGGATTATAAACTTCACTATCCAGGACGTGAATTATCCCCCAGCCAGGATCAGAAAGGAACTCCTGTTCTGAATGGTAATTTTATAACTATGTTCATGGCTTCTCTAACCACTGTTAAGGCAGCTGCCACATTCCCAACTGCTGCCCCATCCCAGAATGGAGCAGCTCCTGGACTGAGTAAAACCTTTCGTGACGAAAGCAGAGCAGTGCTCCAGCAGAAGGGCAAGAGAAATGGGCTGCTCTTCCAAATCCCACACAGACAACGTTACAGGTAGCAGGTGATGCTGAGAGCTCAGAACTGAAGTGTTTACACTACCTTACAAGAAGGAACTTAACTGCTGCACTGGAGTTCTCGCACATCACAAGAAACTCAGTGTTTCCCAATCTCTATATTTGTTCCTGCTGATGCAAATCTCAGTGTCCTTCACTAAAACCTGCTTCTCTTTTCTAGAGTTCAGCAGAATTGGCTTCCATCTGCATAACTCAATAATTGCTCAGCTACTTTTCTGGTTCATAAATGAGTGAGGCGAGTTATCCAATGCTCCATTAAGACATCTGATAAAGGATGAAGTGAAGCACCGGGTCCAAGTCTGTCTTTGCCTTCATACAAACTCCATTAAACTGGATGACAGCATTAGCAATCAGAATCAGGCTGCTCGTTCAGATACTAACTGCCCTAAAACTCTCATCCTAGCAGAGACAGACACAGCCTTGGCTGGAATGCACAAGAGAATGGAAGACTTATTTGGCCACTTTGTGCTTTCCCTTTAAACATGCAATATAAATAACATTTCAGAACGTCACATCGGAGGGGTTGGAATTCATTTAATAAGAATTGAACTTGCTTCCTGAAAAAAAATGATCTGAATTCGTGCTTCTCCAAAGGAAGCAGCCAAAGTAACAGCATCACTGCTCAGTACTCTGGGAGGCAAAATCACCTCTGGATAAATTAAAAAGACCTAAACCCAACAACTACTGGACTTGAAGCACACAAAACAATATCCAATTTCCTTCTAAAGCAGGTGCAGCTGATTGCATAATGCACTGTTTACTCTGAAAATGAGTAAAGGATGGGGGTGGCAAGTCACGGAACAAACGGAACAATCTCAGCTGACAAATGCAATGCTTTCTTCAGTGGACATTTCATGATAGCACTGTGTGCCTCTTACCGATGAGGGTTCTTACAGCGAGCTCCCTACATTAAGCTAGAACACTTGTGAAATGACTTGGGAAGAAAGGGTTCTGAAACAAGGAATACTGTATATAAAATCCCTGATCATAAATATTAAAGCTGTATCTGGTACTGAACAGCCACGTACAATGAAAAGGTGGTTTCCGATAGAACCTTCTACACAGACGACCGATAATACTTCACTTTCCACCGTTTGGATCTCATTCGGAAGAAAAAGTACATTATCATTAGAAACAAGGATGAGGCTACGTACAGAATGACACACAGACTCATGTCTATGTTGGAAAATCCAATCCCCAAGAAGGACACGGCCTGCTTCGCCTCTTTAAGGGTGGCTGATCGAACCGCGCTTTTATCGCTATCTTTGACAGGTCCATGATTTGCTATTAGTTTATCTAACACCTTAGATTCTGAACCTAGTACGCTTTCTTTATCCTGGATCTTATTTTCTCTGCTTCCACTTGGTTTCTTCTGTAGGCTTTTGTCCTTCCCCTCCCTTGTATCCCCCTGCTCAGTTTCAGTGGAGTCTGTCTGGCTTTCAGCGTATTTATATAGAATATTTTCACTGCTGTAGTGATACTTCATGAACTGCAGAACTTGGGCTTCATCCCAGCTGTGTAATCCTTTGATTTCTTCATGACATGTAGGACAAATGTCTGGAGTTGGCCACTGAACTTTGGGAAATTTTGGATCTTCAGTCAAAGCACCTAATTGGGAGAAGAAAATAACAGCATCAGGAGTGAATGAACTCAGAAAGTTGAACCTTCCCTAGAAACCAGAGAGAGTTTCCATAAGCTTCCTTATGGACTCGATTATGTTCTGAAGTGTGGATTCTTGTTTCAGAACACAAACAATAAATCATAATTACTTTCAAATACAACACGAGGCTATGACTGTTGCTTTTAGAAGGCATGAAGCCCTCATCTGAGCGTGCAGGGGTTAACTCGAATTACAGTTCAAAACAAACTGCTCTTCTGCACTCATGGCTCTTTAATCCTGAAGCTTGGTTTGCAGCAGCAGTTTCAAGGCCAAAGACTTGCAGGTATTTTCCTGTCTCTATATTGTGAACCATTCCAGCCCGGCTGGCTTTTTCATAGCTTGCATTATTATTATTAGCAAACTACTTTCAGTACTTACAAAGCCATTATCATATTTATATTTTTCAGCTTGCATTTTAGCATTTAAACATACAATGCTGCCTTGAACTACTTCCAGTTTTAACTTTTTCGTTGCTCATAGCTTTGGCCGCCTTTCCACCTTGATAGCAAAGAGCTGAATGCTGTAGGTAATGTCACACTGCTCTAAAAAATAACACTTTAAAATGTGGATGGAGGTAATTTTTAGAACAAATCTCTACCTGGTAAAAACCTAAGTTAATTTCTTTAGCTGACTGTTTTAGTACATTAATGCTTAAACTATTTCAGTAAGTTTAGGTTCTTATTTTATCACTAAGGCAAGGAACTTTGAGCTTTTTAAGCAAAATGTTGTTTAAGGATTCCAAGAATGCTTTATAATACTTGTCTCTTTGATATTTACAAGTAAGAGAGCACATTTGTGTTCAGGATACCTTAAAGATCATACAGTAAACAATTTGTTTCAGTAGAGAAAGTAGAAACAAAACATCTTATGGTAAGATTACAAACTGAAAACTCTCACTACTTCACGTTTTCCTGCCAAAGAGAAGAATGCCATAAATCCTGCACATTCTGAAGCAATAGAGCCATATACAGCCATCATATGACCTACACTTGAAGGCTGTGCCAAGGTGTTTTCATTGACCAGTCAAACATCATTCCTCATGGAAAGCTATATAATATCACCAGAACTACAGATGCAGCTTTTAAGGATTAAAATCTATCACTGTCCCAAAGAGAAATTTTAGCAAACTTAAAAAGCATAATTTAACATTATTATTTATTCCAGTATGTTTCTACTTCTTACTAAAAGGGTATTTTAGCTGGCTGCTGCATCATCTAAATCAATATCCATGCGAGTTTTCCAATAACTTAATGTTCTAAATAAGTATATTGCTCTACTGCTTAGCAACTCCAAGTCAACAGGACTACCTTCCTCCACGTTCAACCTGGCACTAGTAACAAACATTAGGAGATGTTTTTATTTAATACCTGACCATTTACTTCCTTCTCCTTGGAGGAAAGGAGACAAACTGTTTATACTCAGAGCAGTATTGAATACTTCATAAATCTCGGGAATTCAGCATAACCATAATATAAACACAATACAGCATATTTAAATTGTAACTAATGCTACACCACACAGATCCGTAACAGCAGACAGGGATTTAGTACAAAGAGAAACCAATTTTCTTTAGTGCTTTAGTTACTTGATATCCTCATAACAGAATGGATTAAATATAACCAGTATTTTAACAGTACTTTTAGTCTAACTGAAAACAGAGCAATCTAGGGGGGGAACAGATCTGCTTCATACAGTAATTTTATTTCATTCTGTTGCCGATCTGCTAATAGCTTAGGTTCTTTTATCCTGAGAAAGTCTCCTCTTCAATTATCATCATTTTCTATGCAGCATCTCTCCACAGTGAAATGAAGACAGGTTTTCTCATCTAGTTAAATTCCTACATAAAGAAATGCAATTATTTTTTTATCCCCCAGTAAGCAGCTGAACTGCATTGCTCCTTTTGAAAAGGCTTTGATTTGTGCTCCAGAAAAATCCTCTCCTCAAGCAACAGGTTTAAGTTCAGAAGAGAGAGCATCCAAGAATGATGGAGTTTTTCATTATATATCATAGGAGACACTATCCTCTAGTAACATAGTTGTGCCTCAAGGGCGTATTTCTCGCCCATGCAAAGATTACCATGCTGGTCTTTAGTTATATCTGATTAGGATGCTCAAGGTTTTGCTTCAGACACAAGTACCCTTTTTTGAACACTGATGTAAATGTGGAGTTAGTCTTCTGAAGTCAATATTAAAGGAATGTCAGGCTGGAACAACAGTGACTGTTGTTTCAAACTCATGTTACAGAGCCAAAGTTGCATATCTCTTTGTTCAGATATAAACCACACCGTACAAGATGCTGTACCCTTGTCCTGTGGACACAGCAACCTTTGGTGGGTTTTCCTAAGCCAGGTCTTCCATACCTGCAAGCCTGTTATTCACAACATTGTGTTTCTCCCAGAGCCAGAGAACAGCCTTGTCCAAGGTTTTAACGGAATCCATGGACTCTTTAGCCATTTCTTCAAAATGCTGAGCACAAGCCTTGCATCCAAAAAAGTGCTGAATGTATCTCCGCATGACCTGAAGCACTATTTGGGGATTGTCTTCAAGACCTAGATATTAGCAGGGTTAAATCAAGACAAAGATATTAGCAGGGTTAAACGCCTCACACAAGTCTTAGGAGAAATACCCTTCCCCAACAAAATACATACATAATATTGCCCAAGTAGTTGGGGTGAGACATTTAGAAACCAAATTATCTGGCAAAATGATGTAGAGTTTAAAGTGACCTCAAACTATACATTTCAAAACATACTGGTTTGAAAGGTTGTCTGTGATACTAGACACAACTACAGAGGAATGAATTCAAACACACTGAGGCTGGAGAAATGCTAGGTGAGTGACAGTGTTACCAAATATGTGAAGTAGCTATTTATACCCATACATACTAACACAATCTATACAATTGCGTTCAGTTATGCAGAACAACACATTTTAATAAGACTTAAAGGTCAAGTGTTCATTACAGTGAAGTCTCTCCCTTCAAAGAGTATCTTATAATTTGAGGGGGGACAAACGGAGCTAAACAAAAACCAGACATTACTGCTTTTTCAGAAGCCCATTATCACAGTGCATTTTGAAATGTTCAACCACACAAAGCCCACACTGTGCTTCACATAAATCACGTGGAAGTAGAGACTTTCTACACTATTTTGCCCAACAACCAAATGAACATTTATGTTACGCATTCACCATCGCATTTATGCTCATTGCTTTAATGCTCAGGCATTAAAGTTATGGTGACCTTGCTACTGAAAAAACAAGAGTCAAAAACCCTCTGGTAACTATTTCACAAGGTGCCTGTGATATCTGTTTGTTACTCCGTAACTCTGAAGCATTACAGAATTCCAGAATCTCATTACAGTTACTAATTCCATAGCTTTTTGGCAGGCACTGAATGAATACACATAACAGCTACTTAGAGGTGAGTAACTCAGGAGTTCCTCCTAAAATAAATACAAACACATTATTATTTCTGTAACACACTTTTACACTGAAGGTAATGAAAAAGAATCCTTATTTTCTTCAGAAGTAAGCTAAGGGCTTCACAGATTAAGAACTCTGTCCTGGGCCTTTACTGTGGCAGCAGATAGTCCCTACATCAATAAGTGGCTCGAGGACCTGATATAATTCATTGAAATCCTAATGGTTTCATCTCCGTCATACAGATTTTCTGATTCATGCTTAATTGACCCAGTAAATTCTGCCAAAATGTGTTTACAAATGTACTATATGTTACCAGGAACATGCACTTGTCAAGCTAAACACGTTTTATGATGCAGATTGATCAAATTACCAACTCGCACAGCTGAACGCTCTACCATGAGCAATTTACAACGTGGGTTTCATAGGTTCTGCAGTAAAGGGCTGCAGTGCTTTGCTCACTGTTCTGTTCTGGCAGTGTGTAACAAACAGTTTGGTAGCACACATCCCCTCTGCACATGCATTATTTTTCAGAAGGGGTAAAAACCCTCAACAAAACCCATTCAAAACTATCAGAGCATTTATCTGTCTTCTATCTAAGAGATGTATGAAGATTGTCAGACACCTTTATTTAGAACAATGCCATTACATTCTTAACCGTGGCAGCAAAGTAAGTTTTTAATGCCAAAAAGAAATCATAAAAAGCAAAAAATCTCTACTCAGACATTCAATATCTGTGATTGAACTGGCATGGACAATAAGAGCTATGAGATTAAAGCAGATTAAATTACAGTATTAAAAGAAAGGCTGAAAAATAATTTTGGAAAGTTGAAACGAATTCCAGGCAGAAGAGTTTTATCCCACGTACTAAAAAGTGTGTTTAGAAAGAAGCAGTAACAAACACACCAAAAGTAACTACTAGCAAATAACCTCTTTGTAGAGGAACAGATTGATACACAAATTCAACTGTATCTGTTCTCCTGTGTAATGTTACACTCTCGACAATTCATTTTGCCATTGAAATTCAGCAACAGATTAAACAGAATCCAGATCATTTTTTCATAAACCCCACAAGCCTGTCTTATTCACACTAATAGATCCTATTACCTAAACCAATATTTCATATAATTAAGGGTGCTCAGAATAGATTACTGCAATGATTTTATACAACCTCAGGTGTGCGTGGCTCTGTTCAGAGTTCCTTTGGATTCATTGATGCTGAGCAGGTTCAAATTACACTGTTCCACATTAGAACATGTCAAATATAAACCAATCAAAACATGCTATGGAGAAAGCCTCAGCAGTTTCCTCTGCCTGCCAGCCGCTGCCAGAAGAGGAAACTAGCAAGAAAAATACAGCCGCTTTCAAAAGAAAACAAACAATTGCAAAATGGCTCATTTTGTTTGTTTTCTTTTATCAGCCCAGAGATGAATCTTCTATTAACATCTGCCATGTATCATCGTGTAATCCTCCTTTTCTCTTTCCTCCCAAACTACTGCAATTCAGGGTAACCCTAATCTTTAAAGTGGACAAGAACCATAAAACCCTACCTGTGGTGGCAAGGATTAGGGAGTACATCATGCTTTTTAGTAGATGGGATTTAAACAAGCAATAAGGAGAGGAAAACCTCCCAAGACATAATCCGACAGTCTCAGACTGACCCAATTCTTTCGCCGTAAGAAGTGATCATCACATATCTGCCCCGATTTAAATCGATGGCTAAGTGTGCCAAAGAGTTTTCAGGTTCTACAATGTATTTTTAACTTCAGACTGACAAGAGCTCACACTTGAACCATGGCAGCAATTTAAGATGCAATTTTGTAGAGTTAAATATTAAGAACATTTTTAGATTTATTTAAGAAACTTTTGGCAATTGGGACAAAAGGGGAAATTCAACTTATGCAGGAGCCTGTTGAACAGCTAATAGAACATCCAGCACAAAAAACCCCAAACTCACCAGGCAGAGCACAGTACTAAATTAAAGGGATGCAAAAGGGAAACAAAAACCAACAGGATGATTAGCTAGCCAGAAAAATCCCTCTTCTGCAGGAGCTTCAGTATTAAGAACTGAGAGATTTTCACTGTGATTACAAGTGATGCTGGGCAAACGCATGCAGCCCTAATTTGAAATAATGAATTCTTTTTTTTTAACATACAACCAGTAACTGACAAATGGCAAATTTCTGAATATTATGATCCAGCAGCAGTCCATCTGGCATTCCTACATTCCCTGGAAAAGAGAGTTCAAAGGCTTTAAATGAAAACTAAATAGAACAATAACCGAACAAAGCGCTATCCTGGCAAGAACAAAAACGTATGAAGGGCAATATTTTAGCATTAGTAATTCTATTTCCATCGTGTGAGGAAAACAGATTATAAGTCCAGCAGGTTTCTTAAATAGGAATCATCACCCAAACATAAACACTCTGCTTCACAAGATGCTGCAAGTCTAAAACCAAGCAATTTTACTGAGTGCTTGCAAAGGAGTGTATCACTGCAGAGATTAATGGCCACTGAGTACATTCACAGCTGAAAAAAACCCCAAACAGCCACAACATTCAGTATTTAAGAAACAGTATTAAAGGAGGATTGGCTAATGGTTGTGCATCTTTTACAGCTGCTAAACTGTATGATTCCACCTCATTCTTCTCAAATTCAATTAGCAGTGTAATCCAAGTAACCTGAACAACCTTCCTCCCTTTTCAGGTAGTCCCACATTTCTTTCTTTGAAATTCTCTCTTTTTTCTGCTTTATTGCTCACACCTTTAGGGCCACACACTTCATCTCATTTCCAAGCGAGGACAAACTGACCCGCTTTCTTTGAAGCCTCCTCCTGCAGTGAAGCTCTGCTCTGACCTCTGCTGGTGCAAACCTGAAAGCCACTGGCCTCCACTAACGTATTTGAGTATTTACTAACATATTTGCTCGAATCTGTTTTCTTTCTATTGCACAGCCCAACTTTTTTTTTTCATATTTATCTTTTCCTTCGAGTGTCCCACAAAACTGCTGCTTACCTGTATTTATCAGAGCCTTTGGTTGCAGTGCAGCTTGGACTGTGAGGGTGTGAAACAGCTTCCAGAGGGAACAGGTATAACCCCGCAGCTCGGGTCTGCTGCCCTGACACCCAACCCACTGAACCTTCTTAGTGAGAAATATCCCAGAAATCTAAAAGAGAGATGTAAGTAAGACAGACAGCTCTGGGACATAAACGTGCCTCTGAATGTAACAGCAGTCACAGCTGAGCCTGCCTTGAAGTTGAGGTGACCCGAGGATAAAGAGAGTAAGTTGCTAATGAATTCGTGCTTAAGGCAAATGAATTTTAAACTTATAGCCATCCTTATGTCTGAGACACTCCGATGCACCATTATAAAACTCATGCCTCTCACACATATATTAGATACACAATATACAGTCACTGATGCCAGACCTACTAAAAGGCACATCACGAATGTCTGATTAGTCTGACAGAATAAAGTAGCTTAACTTGTAAATTTATGTGTAAGCACAGTATGAACACAACACACACAAATACTACTGCAAATCTGACAGGGCTACAGTTTCCCTGGGTACATTAAATATACCATACTACTCAGCAAGATTCATATGACTTACAGGGTAAATTCTTAAGATGCAGAATACATTATTATTTGTTCTTAAAACAAAACCATTGCTTTGTCATTATACTTCAAATCCAGTGCAAGATCTGAGTTTCTGAGGCTTATCTCCCTGCTTCCTAAAAAAACAGAAGGCTTACAAATTTTGGATAGCAACCCCATTTTATGGGAAGACAGACATATTAACGTCTGTACAAAGATGGCCATAAACAGGGCTTTGTGTTACTGAAGTGAGGCAGGGCTCCTAGCACAGCCTTTACTGTGCCAGGAAATTAAGCAGTATTTGGGGAAACTCTTCAGGAATAAATCCCATTTCAGGGTGTGAATTTCCCATCACTTAAACTCTGACCTCAGTGAGAATCCTGCTGATACCAGGCACAACACACAAAGGCAACTCAAAAATATCCATCAGGAATGTTGCACAATTTGAAGCTGCTCTTAGAGAACGTGTCCATGTTAGCCACTGCTTGATCCTCATTAAACTGAACCAGGATTGTGTGTGTCAATTCTCTCATATAAATTCCTTCATGTGGATTTTTTTCCTGGCAATGATTTCCCTTCATTTTCATTTTAACCTTCTTATAAGTCCATTATGACTGAGGGGCCATCAGTAAGTGATGTCTTAGATTTATACAGAATCTTATCCTTTACTAATGCTGTATTTTATGCTGGAAACTAGGAACAGCTTACCCGCATTTTGTTGTTGACAAGATCTAGGATAGCATCATAAGGGATTTTGTCTAATGGAAGGCTCACCAGCCACTCCTGCAAGGTCTCTAACAACTTCACCACAGACTGACGGCCAGGAAAGAGCTGAGAAAATGAAAGAAAGAAAACACCATATTTTAAAGCACAAATCTCATTACCAGAAGGACACTTTCATCTTGCTGTAAATGTCTTAATTCCTGTCTTTAAAAGGCTTGACTTTCTTTTATTATGAGCAAATTAATTACTTGTTCTGCTTTCAGTAAAAAGCCATCTCACACTGACTTCTGCTTACAAAACTGAACAAGTTGTAGGCACAAAATGCTAACTAGTAAAATAAAGCTACTCAAAAGCAGGCAGAAATGACAGAGCAACTTTTGGCAGATTCCACAGAATTTCAGATTAAGGTAATTCACTTCTGTGTGTAGCTCAGAATGGAGCATCAGACCTCAGCGAATCAGAGGCACTGAAATCCTTCTCACTTGTAGAAAATTAATCACAGAAATCAGTTCTCCTAAAACTTATGTTCAGATATCTGTAAATGGAGGTGTTGGTTACTCAGAAGAGCATTTTCCTTTCATGTGTGTAATAGTGATTTCCGAAGCAATTTGGAGATTGTGACTTCCTTAACTTGCAATTTAAAGAAGTCACAGCCTGGCAGATGAGCTGAGGAACTGTAAATCTGTGGTAATGCCATTACTTTACACTAGAAATTGTATCTTGCTTTAATGGTGGCTGTAATTACTATAGAATTAAGTAGAGTATGCACACTATCCTGTAAGTATCCTTCCAGAGGGAGCAGTATTTTAACAGATGGAGAAATAAAGTCCCTGTACCTGCTACATTAAATACATAAAGCAATTTATGACAGAACATGCTGTACGTATGCCAGTGACTCCACAGTCACTGTCCAACTATTGATAGTATCTCCAATTCAAAGACTGCTTACATGATACCACACAAAAGGGCAGGAACTCCCTTTTGCTATTGTATCTAACACAAGGGGCCCTGTGCATTGTTCGGGTTCAGAGACCCTTAAATAGTCTATAATAAACCAGCGCACCTCTGAACCACAGACTGCATACTATCATTACATTTACTTCTATAGGACCCCCAGAATATCATCTATCTAAAAGAATAACTAAAAGACAATAGCTGCACTGTATCTCAGATACGTAACGATCTCATCAAGGATTCAAAAACCAATGGACTTCTGCACTGGCTGCCAAAGAAACCCTCAATGTACAACAGTGGAAATTCCTCAAGTAGGGAACTGGAGACCTCTCTGGCATAGGACTTGCCATCACTATAAATGCTGTTAAAAAAGAGGACAGTATGAACATTTCTTAACAGAAACACCAAGAATCATGAATGAGAACTACGAGGCAAGTGTTCCACAACAACAGCAGTCCCCACTTGCATAAGGCAGCCTGGAGACGAGTGTGCCACTTAAAGAGAGCATTCCCCACTTATGCACTAATAGCCAGGGAAGCAAATGACATCAGCTGGCCAGGAGCCATTAGGAAGCACAGAGGATGTTTTAGGGATAATATGATGGAAAGATTACTACCACACTTTCTTAAAGAAATGAGGCCAGCTAGAGATTTCTGATGGCCACAGCGGGGGCAAGAAACTGTCTGTCTGATTTTCAGATAAACCCAGATATTTGGAAATAGTTCACACAGGACTTATTATTCCCTCAAATAGCTGCTGATACACTTTCTTGCAAACAAAACAAAGGGTCATCTACTTAGTAATTATGAAGAGACATTGGTCATTACATAGGCTGATATTATAAAGTTACATTATTCCAATTTTTCTCAAGTCACAACACATTACGTAGATCGTCCCTTCACTCAAATATAATATGTAAGCATCTTTAAATAGTCAATTATATACAATACCTCAATTATTAAAAAATAATTAATTAAATGCAATACCTCAATTATATTAAAAATTGAGACAGAAGTTACTACAATCTCTAAATAAAACACCATTGTCAAGTATGCATTAATGAAATGCGAAAGGCAAGAATGAAAAACAAAGGGGTTTTTAATCCCACCCAGTTACAATAGCTACTTATCCTGAAAATCTGATAAATGGACTATATTTACAGTGTTTGTTCAATATGGTACAGACTACTTAAGCTTTATTTAATTTCAAGATTAAATTGAAATGCATTTCAACCCTGTAAGTGTGTCAGAAAAACACAATTACCCAAGAATTTAAAGAAACCCATAAAACTATTTTTAAGCCAGTGAGGAAGCGTACATTTAAGGATTGTGAAAGACATCTTGAGAGACTTATGTCACATACTATATTTTATGTTAGAGTCACTTTATTCTTACAAATAATCAAAGATTAGGAGTGTATACCTTGGCACACACAGTAACAAAGTCCTTGAAGGTCTTTAGCTCAGCTCCCTCAAGTGTCTTGTGTGTAGCAAGCTCTACCCTGAGCAGGTAATGCAATCCTGATTCAAGGTCAGCCATGTACAGCTTAGCTCTGAAAGACACATATATAACGTTAGAAAGTGGCAGGTTTCTTTCGCTCATTTTCTCGCCAGTCATAAAGGTAAAATTGATATATAGTGGGTGTCATTAAAACCTCCACGTTTGCCACTCCACAGTGATTGCAGTGTATCCTACACCAGCACAGGAAGACACAGTGGTTACTTCAGGTGCTCGGTGGGTGAATGTCAAGTTCAATGAGTTTCACCATACGCTCTGAAAAGTGTAATTTTATGTCATAGTGTTCACAGTTTAGACAAATGAAGCATAACACGCACAAGAATTTCTTTTATAGTTGACTAAACTCTTGCCTCCCAGCCAGCTTTACCTTGTAATGCAATTATACCCCTGACATTGTCAGCAGGGAAATAGCTAGTGTAAAGAAATTCCAGCTCCTCCTCAGGCCAGCCACAAATAGAAAAATTACATGTTATGAATAAAGGGAGACTTTTGTTGAACTTGGTTTCTTTTGTTAAACAAAAGTAGATTATACACAGAGCAGGAGTGCAACTGGTGTTAGGAAGGCCTGAATCCAGAAACCCTCTCCCAAATGCAGCAGTTTTACTGGAGGTCCTTCGCATACAACAGTCAATTTTTATCACATCAGCTCTTAAGACAGACTGAGGTACCTCATATCAGGTATAAGTAAAGCATGTAAAACAAATCAAATATTTTAAAGAGTTCCTTCTCACAACCAAGTATCTTCATTTTAAAAAAGATACCAACAGAAACCACTTCACAAACTATCAATGCATCAGGTAAAGCACCCTACCTTTAATGCTTTTCAGAGTACAAACTTCAGACAGTACAGCACAGAGCACTGTAGCTGAACAAACGCAAGTTCATACAGTTACAGAGTTAATACTGAGGTCAGCAGCATTATTATCTCTAAACCCAAACAATTAAAACCAACTATTATTCAAGATACTGCCTGCACCCCCCCAAAAAAAGCATTCAGGAAGAAACATATGAAAATACAGAATAATCTATATTCTTATCAACTCAAACTACAGACTTGCATGAGTTTATCTCCTTAATTAAGAAAGTACTCACTCAAATCTTAAAAACCAGCAAAATTCTGCTTCAACTTTCTTAAATAAAAAGACATCCATAGGAATGCATGAGGTTCTCCCAACGGATCCTATTTAGAAGGTACTTGGACTGGAGATTCGTATCTACGAGATTTTGTCTTGCTGGAAGGCAGCTCAATTTAACCAGGTTGTTTTGATAACAGAGTGTTTTGTAGAAAGTATTTTATAACAGTCCTTGGAAGAAGATGACATTAATAGTGTCTATGAAAGGAAAATAAGTACATAATTGAAGCACTCAGTCCTACATCTTTTCCATCTAAAGATGCTGAAGGATTATCTCTCTGCAAAGCCTTTGCATCCTTCTCTCAAACAAAGAGGGAAAAAAGGCAATAAACCTCACTGGATTTAGTATAATAAACTTCTTTTCCGCTGACTTTAGTATCTTCTATTACACTTGCATTTGACAAGCACTTTTTAGTGGGCACTACTTCAGTATTACACAGAGCATTTTTCTTTTCTACAGAAATGCTGTAGCTTGTTACTATCAATTTTTTCAGGGACAATGACTACTTGCTGAAGTTTTCCAACAATTCCAATCAGTGATCTAGGATTTTATAGGAAATGAGAGCACAGCTTTTCATGTGACAAGAAAAAAACTGCAAGCAGATTTTAATAGCCAAGCATTGATCTGAAAATCAAAGGTATCACTCACTTATCGAACTCTTTCCACACCTTGGTTTCTGTACTCTCCTCTTTGTTTTCTTGAACAGGCAGCTGAAGTGGCAAAAGAAGTTTTTTCCTTACACCTGGCAGTGACTTTAAATACGAAGAAAAGAAAGACCGTAGAGGCTTCAAACTGCATATAAATGGACAAAGTAAGGATTACTTTTCATCTCAGACTAAGTGAATATCAAAAGCAAATCAGTGTATTTATAAAATAAGATATTCACTTTGTTGCATGTTTCACAGTACTAGCGTAGCATGTTATTTTTTGCTACAAAGTGAAATCAAATAATGTTCAATTTAGATAGAGTAAACAATCATTTGGATTAGTGGTCTGAAATCCTATCCAAAATAAGACCATATCAGCTCACCTTACAGGCTATGCTCACAAAGAGCAAGTATTTTGACTTAGAAGCAAGCTTTTTTAAGAACTTTGATACTTAATTTTTTTCCACTTTTATTCCAGTGTTTTCCTTTCAGAACCATCACAGTAATAGGTTAAAGCTATAACAGTGCAAGTAAAATTCATATTATGCCTCTTATTAATAACATAGGTAACATACAACTTCAGTCAGTACAATGTATTGATTCCATGTCAGGACACAACTTCATTATATATATGCAAAAGAAGGTTATAGAATAATGCCCTTCGTATGAAAGCAAGCTGTGGAAACTGCTTTTATAGCTTAAGTGGGCATCCCCATATTCCTTTAGAGATAACTACTTACCTGTTAATTAATCCATGGGACCCATTAGGGTGCATCAGGTAGCATGAAGGGACTGAGGTAATGCCAAGTTTCTCAAGGAAAGGTTTATCAAAATTCAATGCTCTCTTTACAACGATGTTTTCATACTGGATCAAGTCTAAAAGAACCTGGGTAATGAAAAGATGACATGAATTATACATTGTTCAAGGAATCTGCAATCTCATAGGACAGGACATAAATAGGTGAAGTGCATCATCCTTTAAGTTGTTCACCAAGGAATACATCTATGAGTATTCTGTGGACACTAACAGTTTCAGTTAAAGAAGATTAACTCTGCTCTGGAAATTATTACTCCTATCTTACTTTTTTATTCCATGGTCTACCCTGATCTTTTCCCTTTGAAGTCTAACATCTGAAGAAAACATGAGACTGGATGATGAAATGTCCTCAAAAACCTCAAAATAGCCCAGAGGATATTCCACAGGTTTATGCTTCACATTATATATGTAAGAATCTAAAGGCAAATCTTCAGGCAGTGAAGAAACATTGGTCCCACCACTTTATGGCATTCTGATGTCAAAGTCTATGACTTTGAAAAAAACTGAGGGCTCCATGGGAGTTAAGGCTTTGCCTGGCAAGCCCTGACAAATCAAGCTGGGTAGTCTGTGGTGTCACAACACCCAGCTCTCTGTTGAGCAATTTTTGTTTGCCAGCTCCAGAGCAGAGACTCCCTGCAGGGATAAGTGCCCATATCTCAAGATGCCAGCTCAAACCAGTCTTCAGCAACTGCTTTACACCTGATGCTGGGCTTTTGCACTAGAGCATCTGGGAGTGGTCACAAATTTCTTTGCATGGTGTGAAATTCAGCAAAGGGTGGAGGAGGCAGAAGAGGTGGTAACATAAGGATGCCTCCAAGATTTGCAAAGGCTTGACTATCTAAATTATTTGCCAACTACAGCCAAAGCTGCACCTACAAATATGATGACTCAGTTATAAGTAACAAGAATTTGCTTTTAAAAAAAAGTTTGAATACTGAGTTCTTTCCTTCTTAAATGCTTCAAGATCCCACTGCTAAAGGCATGCTCTTTTGTTGCTCTAATGAGAATACTCTTCAGATCCTTCCACTACTGTTTCAAATGTTTCATTCTTACTTACAAACTCTCCCATGCTTCCAACTCATCAGACATTTCTACTTGCCATTTGTTTACTTTTACCCATCTTTGCCTCCTTTTTCCTGTTGTTAGTTTCAGTTTCCACTATACCTTTCCCTTTCAATATTACCTTTGCTACGTTATCCCTCACTTTCGAACTCGTAATTTAAGAGACCCTACATAACATCAACAAATACTCTTTCTTCTGAGAGCAGACTCCACTTTCTGTTAACCAAATGACACTCAAGTCTTCCTCCATGGGAGGAGGCAATAAAATTAAGGTGAGTTCAAAAGCTGATGAACTTTATGATCATCCCATTTCTTCTCTTCAGTCATGTCCATTCCTGTCAACCCAGCATCTTCTAGAAAACAAACGTCTGGGAACAACCTGCCTCTCAAAGTGAGTCTTGCTTTTGGCAGCACACTCTCCTCCACTTATGCAACTGGGCCACCTCAGTATCAAATCTAATTAGAAACATTTCTCAGACATGGGATGTTTCCACGCAGATTATTCTTAGGTAATTACTTACCCTTGATCTTGGCAGGAAAAGTAACAGTTGTCTAAGCTAACAGCAGGCTTATTAGGTGGTGAAATGATGCCAAATCAAATATACTGGGGGGGGTGGGAGAAGCAAAAAGCCAAAGACTCCCACTTCCTTGGTGCCTCAGAGCTATGAAAATGATTTTATGCTATCACTTAACTTAGAATGTAACTTCCTAAAACCTATGCATGAAGAAAGAGAACCAGAGAATTTATAATATAAACACCTGAAATAGAAAAAGCTGCCCAGAAGAGTGAATATGAGGAATGGTTCTCTAGCAGTGAGAAAACACTCTTGAAAGAAAATACTCGTGCTAACAAAGAAACTGACAATTCAATCATTTCATGTAATCTTCCATTAAAACATGAACCAAAGAAATTAACCTGAATTTACATTCACTTGTAAGCAAGTTCCTCCAACAGCCCCACATAATCCCTCTGTGATACCTCAAATATGCATGACCTGCCCTTTATGCGCCTTTAATTCAGTTCTAAAAAATACTGTTTGCCTAAATAACATAAAATTCAGCTGTGTTATGATAACAATTCATATTCATTACATCATTCATAAGTCATACATTACCTCTCGTCCAACATAGGAGTTACTACTTTCAAACACAATGGCAGTATAATGATGGCTGCTCTTGTCAAAAAGAGAAGTGATATCACTGGACCTTTGGAGAAAGGAAAAGCTATTTAGCACAGGTAGAATGCATTATACACACCGTTGCTGATGGAATTTCCTTTTACAGTCTCACAGCAGAACTGATTATAAGGAAAAAGGCTCCTTTCAACTTTAACAGGACCTCTTGCATTGTATTTAATTAATGCAGCAAGCACACAGCAGCTGTATTTTAAACAAGGAACTTACGGAATGGGATCTAGTGGCGGACAAGCAGGAGGTCTCAGCTCTTGGGAATGGTTCTGTAAGAAGTCAATCATCATCTGACGCACTGTTTGCAGCTCTCGATCAGCTCCTGCTGAGAACAGGGTACAAAAACCACAGTGATTCAGCAAACTGGGACAACACGACCCACGTGCAGCTTGTTACACATCCTCCTGCTTTTCTGCATCAGGTTTTTGTTTTACATTTGGACTTCAGCAGAATATCATTTGGCTGAAGAACAGGAACTAAGGATTTGCTTGTAGGATTTAAGCTGGATGTTGAGATGATTTAAAAGCTGTTGTTCCACCCCAAAATTAACAAAAGCTCAAGACTTTTCCAATTCTAACCATCAGCCTGCCTTGCTGATTCCTCTTCAAACAATGCTTCATTCTAAAGCCGTGCTCATTTTCACAGTCGTTGCTGCGGGTAACTTCAGTAGCTTGTTTTTCTGTAATCAGGACATTCATTGTGTATTAAAAGCTGCAAAGGTTTTTAATCGTTTCTACTAAACAGCTAGGTAAGACTCTAAAGCCATGTAACAATGTGAGGAAACAACTGAAGTGTGAGAATACTTTATTTGCTTTAAAAGAACTTCATTTAAAGGCTGAAACACTCACAAATGCCCCAAAATAACAGGTACAACTATGGTCTACTGCATGAAGGGTTAATGGTGCAGGTGGTCTCTCTTCTGACCTCTGGCCTTCTAAATGTTAATCCACTGAAAAAGACAACATTACTTTTGTCCCCAGACAAACCACCTCAAGCTGTGATCCTGTCAGACACAGGGGATAAGCCTGTTTTCAGGAAGTCAACATCTGAAGAGGGGCTGTCCCCAGTGAGATTCAGGATGCCCGGAAAGTGGCTGATAGATCAAAAAGCACCAGAGTCGGGATTGAGCAAACGGGATCTCCTGTTGATGAGGTGTGTGGTGGAAAAAACCCCGAAAATTTAAACACCATCAAGCCAGTTGTGAAAATTAGGAACACATTTCACAAAAATGAGGAATTGGAGCTCTCTTTCTCAAACAAATGTTTTGCCTGTCTGAAGTTCTGCCTGACGTTCCATTCACATACAGTACTCGCTATATCACGAACCATTCAGTGTCCAGCCCATCTCTAGCTGTCTAAACTAACTGACAGGCAAAGGGCTTTTGCTTCTTGTGCGCCACATTCCTGGCTCATAGGATAACTGCTTTGGGAATTTCTTACCGTAGGATACTCGTACCTTTGTAATCTTCTCCAGTAGTAAACTGCTTTGTAAATGCCTTGAAGAACTATGTGGGAGGAAAAAAAGTATTACTGCTTTGAAAACACCTCATGGTAGCAGATCGAATCTGTTTAGAAACAAAAACAGTTTTCAATAGTTTTTACTTTTCACAGCTCTATTTACAGAACGTTTTCTATCTATTCAGAAGACAGGTTTCCCTCTTAGCCTGAGTTTCAAAGACCTGCTTCTCAACCATCTGAGAGTGGCTCACATGCACCAGACAAAACTCTGATATACAGTAAAGCCAACTTTTAGAGGAAAAACCCCTAATGCATAATGAAGTACTGTGTATTGATCCATTACTGCAAACATTAACCCAAACACAAATGATTACCAAATCAGTACTACCAACTGTGTGCATACTTAGAACACTATTCACATTTTCTCAACTCCCTCCAGTGGCTAAACAGGATATACAATAGAGCTTGACTGCCTTCAGCTATAAAATATGAAATAGAAAAGATTTGGTGCTTCCAATTTACACCCAAAACTTGAAAGATAAAAACCAAATAAAATTGTTCCTTCTATCAGGGTAGAATCACAAATTCTGCAGTGAAGTATCTCTTGTTCCCTTCTCCTGTTATAACAAACACAGTCTATTCAATCCTCTCCATCACATTCTGCTCATACTCAGAGTTAATAATATGATTATACAGACTGGCAAAAACAGAGAAGTTAAAGACTGCATTTACACCTGAAAATGAGCAATTGTAGATACTTACAGCAAACACAAGATCCCTTTTAAAAAGCAGTTTAAGCAAATTATGAAGTTAATTAGAAAAGTAGTGTAAAAAATATATCATTGATTGTTTCTAACTTCAATGCATTACCTTAACTTTTGCATACCAAAATGAAAATCACTATTAATAATAATGAAAACCTGAATTTGCAAAGTATTTATATAAATTACTGTTATCAAGTGATATATTACAACAACCCAGTACTTCCTACAATGGCATCTCCTTCCAATAAGTCTTTCAGATTCAGAACTGAGGACTGAATTACTGCTCAAGTAACTGCGTCTGCTATTGCACTCAGTGAGACAAACTCAAATTCATCTTCTACAAACTGCGATTTTCTCAGCAAAAGTAAAACAAAAGTCCAGCTAAAGAACAACTGGGTACATGTCAGGCGCTGCACGGGCACGTTCATTAGGCTTTTAGTTCCTATAAAGCACGGATCATTTACCTAAGGCTACATAGTTTATACCACTTACCCTGAACGTTGGGTAGTAGCGAATACCGTATTCTTTGCACGTCTCGTAGTTTTCCTCTTCCCCACAATCCAGCACACCGAGCCTAATTGCAGATTCCCAGTCTGAAAACAAAGGTATCTTTCAATTTTCAGCAGAAGGGATCATGGATCCCAGCTGATGGATTACCCTGCTTCCCATGGAAATCAACAACAGAACACTGAGATTCCAATGGCATGAAAATCAAGCTCTGGGTCGATTCTCATTTGCTATTCATTTCTACCCTCGAGTGTAATACTGGTTTTTAAAACAACAAAAACCTCCCTTGTTTTCTTAGCTGCACCAGCATTTTCAATATACCTAAATAAGAAGAATCCCAATACACAAGGCAGGAGTTCCAGGGGCGAAGACATTTTATTGAATCCAGGAAGATGAAAAAGGGGCCACCCCAACACTTGCAAGACACGGGACTGCATTCCCAAGCTTTTCACACCAGCTAAGCTCATACAGTAAAGCATGCAGAATATACAGAACTGAATAAAATTTATCCAATAGTTACTCATCCACATGGCTGTCAATGACAGCACCATAAATTCAATGCATCTTCTAGCACAGCTGTTTTAACAAGGACTCACTATTTCCGACTATCTCAGAGACCTCCAGAACTGCCCACAGGCCAAGGCTCACAATTTGGCTACTGAGAGGTGTCTTTAGCTTTTAGTACAGGAATTCATTAGATATACCTCAAAAAATATCTGAGTCTTAACCAGAGTGCTAAGTAGCTGAGTTTGAACCTCACTGTAGCTTTCCTTTAAAAATGTTCCATAGCAATAACCACCAGAATTCAAGTATTTCTATAAACACGTTTAGAGAACTTCAATAAAAGCTTTTGACTCATTTAAAGCTTTTTCCTTTTGATCTTGCTAAGAACTGAGCTTTCTGAGCCATGCTCGGCTGCAGCAATCACTTTAAGGAAGAACTGCTCCCAGAGACTCCCCAGACAGCTCCTTTTTAAAGCTAAGCTAAACCAAACCAGCTGCGGGCACAATTTGAAGGTCCACCACAATTCCCAAGAATCGATAAAATTTAAAAAGCAACAGAAGTAAACTTGCTTTTATAGCAAAGAGCATGAAAGCTTCATCAAGTTCAAGCTCTGACTGACAGTTGCCTGCCTAGCTGCTTTTGAAATCTAGCTTGACCTTTATTTGTCTTTGGGGGAGGATGGGGCAGCGAGGGGAGAATTCCGGTTGTGCTGAACGTGCCAAGAGCTGAGCAGGCACCAGGAGCGACTACAAGCATGCTGGAGCAGATGGGCACGCATTCACAGGAGCACAAAAGATGCAACAGTCTATTTCATCAAATAAAATGCAAAATAAAAAAACCCAAGTGTGGCTTCTGGGCATCCCTCATTCAACTTTCACGGCTCCTCCTCCTTTTTCCACCTGCCTTGATCCTCCTCCACACCATGAATAGAAGCACTATGGACCCAATGCAAATGGCCCACGACCAACAATGCAAACCCCTGGCTCCGGTTAAAGAGCACCAGCTGGGCTGTGTGCTGCTCAGCATTAGCTTCTGCTTCCAAAGGAGCTTTTCCTTTCTAAAGGATGCAAAAGTGCCCAGCCCAGACTGCATGCTTACAGTGGCACTGTAAAGACTGGCTTTGTAAAACACCCATGAATTTTACATTAATATTTTAAAATACAACTCCCAAACCTAGGAAAGGCGTTGAAGGGTGATACATCAACCAACACTAGTTCTAGCTATGCTAAACAAGTTCCAATGAATGACATGGATGCATTGGACCACCTGGAAATGCAGCAGATTGGTCAAACCTCCCATTTGAAGACATGCTACAGAACACCAGAATGCTGCAGAATTCCTCCCTCTGCCCAGAGAAGCTGTGGCTGCCCCATCCCTGGCAGTGTTCAAGGCCAGGTTGGACAGGGCTTGGAGCAAGCTGCTTGAGTGGAAGGTGTCCTTGCCTGTGGCAGGGGTTGGAACTGGATGAGCTTTAAGGCCCCTTCAACCCAGACCAGCCTGGGATTCTATGATACCAACACCAGTCCCAGTGGGTCAGAAGGAAGATACTTCCTGTGCATAAACCTCGGGCACTACCTCCGGCAGGAGGCTGCAACACTGGGTGTTATTTTCCATTGTAAAGCTCTAGGGGGATAAGAGAGCATCACAAGGCACCCCTCCCTGCACGCTACTCAGGAGTTACGTATTGTAACACACAGGCTGCTTCCTGAACAAGCACACTTCTGAAGCTCCCCACCAAAAATGTTTAAGGAACAGTTTCCAGAATGAAATCATCATTGCTAGATTTGAAACAATAGTTGCTGAGTTTGGAACAGCTGTACCAAATCCAGATTGCTTCTGCATATAATTCAAGGGTTGTTGTATATGGGATTTCCAAGGGTTTGTTACTTGTACACAGAAAATTACAACACATCATTCCAGCCCACAGGCATTTTGGTGGATAAATTCAATCATCTTTTAAGATAGAGAAGTACAATTAACTATAATGGCCACTTTGGGCACTACTGCAATAAAACTAAATGTGTGATTAGGAATGCAGCAGCAAGGACGCTGCGCTTAAAGGCTGCTCTGAGAGGGAGCATTACACTCAAAACACACATTACACAAAAGCAAGCACTGCTCCTGTGTTTCGGGAGAGTTATGCTCTGCTGTGATGGTTGCAGTGACAGTGCTGCCAAGATTTAGCAAATGAGAAACAAAACAGAAATTGAGTATATTAGTACAGACCTTTAATGGACAAAGCAGTTGCACCAATTTGGCTTGGCTATACCACATCAGCAAATACAACCACAGTGAACAAGGAGTTCTCTAGTGTAGATGAGTCTGCACCCCAAAGACAGTTCCAATACCCTAGTAGATGAGTACATATTGCTGAAAAAAATCAATGTTAAGAGTTCTAAGTAGGCAAAACCTTTTGGGGTTTTATTTTTGGATGAAGATACCAATGCAAACTGTGCCTGTTCTCAGGCTCCTGCTAAAATCCACCCATTCCAACTTTAAAATGGAAACATTTTGCTGACAAACAACACTAGAAGCCAAGTGCATTTGCTGGTGGTGCCAATGTCCACAACATAGAAATCCACTTTTTAAAATGAAAGTCTTCATAAAAACACAAGATTAAAGAGAAAACAGGCCTTTAACTGGTTATAGCAATACAAGTGTGTAACATCCCTAGCAGTTATCGTGACTAGAGATGAAAAAGAAAAAATATATCTGAAGAAGTCACTACAAGTTATAAAAAATATTGCCTACAGAGGTATGATGCTGCTGTAGCAATATATAAACATGTGCCTTTTTTGACAGAAGCTCGAGTCAGCTCAGACTCTCATGATGACACAATCCCAGATTGGTTTGGGTTGGAAAGGACCTTAAAGCTCCTCCAGTTCCAACCCCTGCCACGGGCAGGGACACCATCCACAGAGCACTTGCTCCAAGCCCTGTGTCCAACCTGGCCCTGAACACTGCAGGGATGGGGGAGCCACAGCTTCTCTGAGCACCCTGTGCCAGCGCTTCAGTACCCTCACAGGGAA
>JAOEHX010045840.1:9277-49396 GCA_025448015.1 Bolborhynchus lineola
GAGAGACAGCACATGTTAACATATACAGGCTGTAAATAAAATTGTCAGTGAAGAAAGAGATTTAAATTCCCATAGAATTAAAACTGTGAAGACAAAGCTTCAGAGCAACAGAAAGTAGCTCTTCTAAGAGTACCGACAGAGGAATTACTCAAACCATAGTTCAGCCTGACTTGAAATTTCAGAAATGACAATAAAGTCAGATCACAGTGACAGATGTTTTAGGCAGGACTTGGGCTAGGATTTTGGTGTTCATATTACATGTGCTCAAAAAAACTGCCAAGGAATACTTAGGGGGGGAAGGAAATATGGGGGAAAACAGAAAACAATGAAAACTTTATGTAACTACAGCATTCATCATCTTTGCGTGTCCAAGTGTTAATAATTAACAAAATCTCTTGTGAGAAAAAAGAAACAGTGAATATTAGAAAAGCCTCAGCACAACACTGTAAAGAGCATGTTTCTCAATGTCACTCATCAGCTCCTCTGAAAAATCTCACTTCTGTATCAATAAAACATTCAAAGACAGTGGACTAGAGAGAAACTTGACTAAGATATTATCATGTCTGAAATGGCAGCCCTGCTCTGAGTGTTGAGAATAGTACAGTGTGTGAGGGGAGCCTGGGATGGGGCTTTCCACTGCTAATTAGGAGAGAGGTGAGGAGATAGAGGGCTGGCTGTCATTCAGAATCCCACACACCACTTGCATCACAAGAAAGGATGCTGGTTTTCACACCTTATGCCAGACATATCAAAAAGGCATGATATTTCCAGATCTTAACAAGGGGCCATAATTTGATTTCCTCATTTGTATTTTTCTAAGGCCAGACAGAAAAATATTTCAGTAACTAATCCTTGTTCATCCCTGTTTAAAAAGAATTGTTGCTTCTGAAATGTCTTCTGACACCAGGCAATCTGCAGGGCTACATGAGATAAGTAAAGCATCTTTGTGTGTTCCCAGAATGATCAAAGCCTCTTCAGGCTTTTCATCCTCATCACCTTACAGTCCAGGACAGCTCCAAGCTAGGAGAATTTACCAGTTGCCTAGCCATAACTATCTTGAAAATTACACTTTTCTGATCACAGAAGCTCTTTATAACCACAAACAAGAAATTCCCTTACCTCATTCTTCTCGTGAGACACAAAGCTGTCTGAAGCACCTGGTGAACTGCAAATTGTTTCCCAAGAACCTATAAACGTATTTACTCTGCTGAGCTATGGGATAACAAATATCCATATAACCCATCTTAAACAGTGCCTGAAACTCTGCTGCATAGGGAACAGTAAGGCTGGGGGAAGAATATTGATTAAAATAGATATAGAACTTCCCTCTATTATTCTTCCAGTCCCTAGAAAATTTCCAGCTCTGAGCCTTCCTGAGTCAGATATGGGTTTGATGTTTTTAATGATGCTCCATGGATTTTCATTCTGCGAACTTGTCCAGACCCCTCTATTCCACTGTTTGCATCCTGTTAATGGAGAATAAGTATAAACAAGTTGGAAGGAGCTTCCTGGGTCTCCTGCCTTGATTGCTGTACCTGAGGACTGATGTTATCTGGAGAAACACACACAAATAAGGACATGAGTCTGACTGATGGAAGACTGGGTTCTCAGCTAAATCCCAGCAAACCAATTTAAAGTTTGTTAGCACTGATGAGTCAGTTGAAATATCATCTGGTAGACATAAGGAAGAGGAGCAAACTGTGATCCCACAAACATATGCACACCAGGAGGAATTAAAATAGTATGTCAGTACATGTACAATATTGCATGACACCTACCTAGTTATTAATACTCAGTAGCTTTTTTTGCCTTCACCTGCTATCTGTAAGATAAGGTCAAAATTCTCACTTGCCAGAGAATTGTAATGATAAATAAATATTAAACACATTAATGCGCTCAACTACTAGACTAATATATGGATTAATGGAAAACATTGTCCTTTTCCAGGAAAGACCCAGTGGGCATAAAGTTGTCAGATACAGACTTCTAAGTGACTGTCATGGAGTTCAAGGACCATAGTGACAGAAATCAGCATTATCAGTGTTTAAATACTTTTCTGCCTCCTTTTATGACTGTGATTCATAATTAAACAACAAAATATTCCTTAAAATTTTCTGTAAAAGCTTGTCCAGGAGATGTCACGTTTGTGGAACTTGCAGTACGTTTATGGGATTGTCACATAACCATTAGCAGCTCAGCAGGTTCTTACAACTCCGAAAACTTCACTGTGGTATGAATTGCCACATGAAAATTATGCTCACTGAGACATTATTATTAATAGAATTATTTCACAGAACTAGTGACCATTTCTACAGCCTTGTTCATTCGCTTCATGCCCCTCTAATTGCTTTCTGAAAGAAGTCCTTGTCTGCACAACTAAGCACTAGATGAAGAAGGGTTGATTATCTCCTTATTCATTTAATGACAATATTCAGCAACCAAGAATGACTTTACAGTGACAGTCTTGAAGACACCTTCCCAATCAAGGGATTTTTTATTATTTTTTTGTTACAGAAGAGTACAAATTTTGACTTTTCAAAAATAAGTAATGTCCTGGCACTCCTCTAAATGTGATGCATGCCCAAACCACAAAAGCAGCATGTACCCAGAAATTATGCTGTCACAGAGGGGATTTGTGTATGCTTCTCTTTAAATTGCACTTCCATCTTGGAGATGGCCTTCAGAGGGTATCAAATGTACAGTATAATCCTTTTTATGCCTTTTATGATTATTTCCAAGAGTAATTTGTGCTCATTGCCATTAAAGTTGCTATAAAAATGTACTTAGAGTGCATCATAAACTGATAGGAGAATTTACCGGATTTTTATTCTTTTATGGTTCCTATGTGGCAAAAAGAGGTAGTGAAGAGAAGATAATGTAAGGGTCAAGAGGCTTGGGATTTGTTTTATTTCAGAGGCTTGAAGACATCCAAGAAGCAGCTACTGATGGCAGCAGTATGGAATTAAACAGAAAAAAAATAAATGCAAACATAAATCAGCAGCAAGGTCATAGCAGTAGATCACAAAATATGTCACTCCAGCACAGGTAGGATTGAATTCTGGCTGCCTTTTCTTGGTATGGAATGGGACACTTGGTTATCAATGGTACTGACATTAGTGTACACAACATCAGCAACCCTGTACACCTTGAAGATATGGTATTTCCATCTTTCTCCTTCCTTCCTTGTTCCTTTTCTTCCAGCTGGCTCATCATCATCCACTACTGGTGTAGGAATAAAGGCAGACAAGCATAGATTACCTTAGAATTAATGTGTTTCTTCTGCTTGTTTTGTTTCTTCTTTACCTTATTTATTTTTCCTTCCTGTCTTCAATTTTCTTCCTTCTCTCTCTCTCCTTTTTCCAAAATGAAGCAAGTATCAAAACTCAACCACTACAACTGGATTTAGTCTGACTGAACCTAAGATCCACGTAACATGGTTCAAACTTAAACAGAGGAAGTTTAGGTTAGGTATAATGAAGAAATTCTTTACTGTGCAGGTGGTGACGCTCTGGAATGGGTTGCCCAAGGAAGTTGTGAACGCTCCATCCCTGGCAGTGCTCAAGGCCAGGTTGGACGGAGCCTTGGGTGGCATGGTTTAATGTGAGGTGTCCCTGCTCATGGCAAGGGGTTGGAATTTGATGATCATAAGGTCCTTTCCAACCCTAACTATTCTATGATGCTATTCTATGATTCTATCCCACTGTTTCTCAGTAGAACTTCACTTGAATCCACCAGTTGACATGTTTGGGACCATCCGAGTCCTCTGGCCTAAGATATTGAGATCTCTTTATAGCCTCTGAGCTACGGAATTTTCTTCCTAATTCTCACAAAAAAAATTAAAAAATAAAAAAAAAGGCAGAAACAGAAAACCCAAAAAACCCTCCTTTCCTCTATGCAGTAGATTAACATGTATTATTCTACTTCCTTCCTACTGCAGTTTTTATGGGGTATTATTATTATTCACTTTCATACTATTAATGTCATGTGTTTTTACAAGAGTTCTAAGTCTACTTAACCTGTCTAGCTTTTTGTATGCAATTTATTATTGATTCAGGCCCTGTGCTAAACCTTGAGAATATATTTGACAATTAGTGAGTGGAGTGTCGTTTCTAAAAGGACTTTCTTCAAAGGTCTTGTGGCATAAGACCTTATTCTCTCTTCTTCATGGACCTATCTTTCTTAATCTGTAGCTGCCAAGAAGGAAAAAAATGTATATTGAAAATACATATTCCCATTTTTAACACTGAAAACAAATACAACAGTGTCATGAGGAAAAGAAAGAGGTAGAGCTCTGCACAGGCTACGAGGCAACAGTCTGAGAGAGAGACTAAGGGGACTCATCTGACCTTATCCCACCATGTGAGATCCAGTTGTTGACAGCCATTACTTCCCTGAACTTCCCAGTGTATATTGTGGAGAGTTAAAAGGGAGAATTTTCCTGGCTTCTTGACTTCTTTTTGGTTCCCCTTCAGTGAGGAGGATCATGCCCATATTAATCTCACTAGGCTTGGGTGTCATTTCTAGGACTTTCTCTATATTTTAAAGGTACTCCATGGGGTGTGTTTGTTTAAACAGCTTCTTCAATCTCCCTGATAACGGACAGCTCCTTACCTAAGTACACTGCATGGATGTGGCATATCTATAAAAGAGAAAAAATACATCTACAGAATGATGCTGGTATTATCCTAGTACAAGTGCCATCATCTGACTTGAGGCCACATCTGAACTGATTTCATACCAGTTACAAATCTCTGTATGTAGCATTGACGGAGCTTCACACTATCTTTCCATAATGTCCAGTGCTCAGCAAACAGCCATTTGCATCTCAGTTGGTCAGAGCAAGCAGTTAGTTCTGTCTCAGATCTCTTCTGCTTTTTGTTTGGGTACGCAGCCCAGACTAATGCATCTTTAACGTTAGCCTAAATTACACTGTTTGACTTCGCAGTGAAAACACACGTGCCAACAGCCACAACTGAGAAACTATTTAAGACTTTGTCCTAACCTGCCTGCAAGGTGTACATGATAGACTTCTGTGAGACCAGAAGAATGACTGTGCACTCATCACAGTGCTCAGAGTTCAACAAAGCATTGCTGAAAAGGGTTTCAACTCATTTGACTTTGTGGTAGAAAGGTTAGGAGCAATCACATGGTTGACTGCAGGTGGGAGACAGGTTAAGAAGCCACTGCTTCTCTGTGGAAATGCTGTATCTGGCTCAAAAGCATACACTAAGTTCTCAAATGGGAATGTAAATTTGATGTGATGGTAGGGGCGGTGTAAGAACGTAGTCTAACTCAGTCGGCTATGGCTGGACTGCCTTAACAGCTGGCATGGCAGTATGGAAATGCTCTTTATCCCACAAAAGGGGAACAGAGAGAGACTGGACTGTGCCAGGAAGCATTGCTTGCTAGGTGGGAAAACACTCGGATATTAGAGAGCTGAAGGAAGAGATGAGACGATCTGCGTGAAACAGACAATGATCTGTGGAAAAAAAATGAGATTGTCACAATAAATTCTTTAAATCTATGTTTTTGTGAAGAATGAAATAGTTCACAGTGGTGACATTGTGTTATTATCCCTGGGTATCTGAGTCAACACCTCACTGAAACAAATGGGGCAGTTCGCTCAAGAGTTATTGTCTAGCTCTTTGCAGACAGGCAAAAACATTAAAACTTTTACCTTCAGCTCACACTGAAAAGCTTGTCTTCACCATGGTTACCCTCTGGGCAGCTTCTTTTTTTAAGGAAAGACAGTGGAAAAAACAGAGTTTCAAAAGATTGAGAGTTGAATAAGCACTGCCCATCGTTGTATGCTCCTCACTAGAGCATGCCTCGCTTATACGTACCAGTGGATAGCAGATAGCAGATTTGTTTTTCCTGATGGGTGGGAAATCAGGTAAACACCTGAACTAAATGTCAGAGTACAATTGTTTGTGGCAGCCTAGAACTTCAATAAAAATCTTCATATCCATCCCCTGAGGTACAGAACAATACAATCGTGAATGATTGATATTCAGCCTGCTACAATACTCATACTCTGTGCCAGCTTTCCAAGTAGGTCAAATGAAACAACCATATTTCAAGTGCAGTCAGGTCAGTGGTTTTTTTTGTTCATTGTGGAATTGTCATTGTTTTTGAATTAAACAGGAGGGAGAGCCAGTGGAAGTCAGTGCGTGTCAAGTATATACCTAAAGCTCTACATGTACTTCAGAAATGTGCCTTGATGACCATGGAGTATAATAATTCAGTGTCCTGAAGAAATACAGTCATTAGATCATAAATATATACATAACATAGCATCAGCAACATTCTCTACTTTCCTGTACTACTGAGATGAGCTCGCTATGCCAAAAGAAAAAAACTTGATAGGAATTAAAAGACAAGTTTAAGGTGATGTCGAATTTTAGGGTTTTTTTATATAAATGACCTGGTCTTGTTTGCTAAGAAAACCAGAGATTGTGTAAGTTGTGTTTTCTGTGGCAAAAACTTCCCTACAGAGGCTAAATACAGACTGGCACAATCAGATAGCTTGTAAACTACCAGTGTGGTAAGTGAAGACTTCTCTGTTACTCCTACTTTGTTGAACTGACATTAAAACTTCAAATGCAAGGCAGCTTGCAACCCAGACATCTCAGTTCAGAAAGATGTATTCAGGGTAAAAGAGGCACAGAGAGCTATTTCTAGAAAGATCAGGAAAACAGGGAATGGGAACTATAAAAGTTTGGCTTGTTCACTGAGCAAAGTGGAGACTGAGGAGTTAGATGATTACTGCCAGTAAGCGCATTAGAAATTGAAGTGAATACCAAGGAAAAGAGATAGTAAAGCTAAGAATAACTGTAACACGAGATGAGTGTGGGGGAAGTGATGTGTAGGAATAAGCTGTGCACGAATGTCTGTAGAAAGGTAGAAAAATGTTTTCCACTGACCAGAAACACATTTTTGTAAAGAAATCTTTCAACTGAGTAAAAAATCTGCGCATCATTCACGAATTTTGGACTGAGATCCTATGCAATGGCTCCTTGGAGTCACCAGAAAACTGGATTCCTAACTCTTCTATGTAGATGAGAGAACAAAAGCCACAAAATATCATTAGTCTGTAAATCAAGATCTTTTAATGCACCAAGTGCTATGCTGCGACAGTCATAATTTGTGATTCAAAACCATCATGTTTTGATCTTGCTATGAAGGCACTATGCACATAAACGTGAATATAGACACATTTGTTTGTTGCAGGGGTACTGTGTTTGTATTAGAGTATGAAGGAAACTGGAGCCTTTCAGCTAGACTCCTAGACGTAGTGGGAAGTTTGGTATAACAAAATATTGATTGCTGTATTTTGATTTTGGATGATCTGATCATTTCTGAAACTGGTTGAGCAATATTTTTTTCTCTATGAAAATGTTCTATAGGCATGGTTTCTGTGGTCATTTCTTTCCAGTTGTCACATTTTTCAGGCTTTTTTCCTAGGTTTTCATAAGACCAAGAATGAACCAGGTAACATTGGAAACTTTGAAAAGCAGAAAATACTTGCCATCAAGCAAAGATTTTATTTATTTTTTATGAAAATTTCTATGATATTTAAAGTCGGGTACGTACAAAAGAGCAGCTTCAAAAGATATTTTGTATCACTTTCAATCAAGTCATCCCTGGGAGAAATAACTTGCTAGAAGTTTGCTACCTGTCACCTGCGAGTTTTCATAATATAATATATAAGGTTCAAGGGAGCTCTGACCCAGTTCAGAACACACAGATGTGCTGTACTTGTGCTAAAAAGGTAGAGGAAAATGTAAATGCATACACTATATTGACATAGAGAGCATCTGCTCCATTCATCATTGCACATAGAGATATAAACTACAACACCTGGGCTTGCTTTTAAGCAAAAGCTATGCTTATTCCTTTCTCTGTATCACTCAATTATGAAAGCTTCCCTGTTTTTAGGTTTTTTGTCTGTTCTTTGTCCTTTTCTGCCTGCCCCGTCCAAATAATTTTTCCTTGAAATGAACAGCCTAGCATGTTCCTTACCTCTTAAGAATCTGACGTGCAACAAGATGAAGTACCATGAGAGTACCTAATACAAGAGTGTGTTCTGACAGCATCCTTCATCTGTAGAGTGCAAACCCTACAGGGATTATCTGATAAGGTGCTTTTTTAGGAATAATTTAAGATTTAGGCAATAATTGAAGATCAAGCCATCCTGAATTCCTTAATTACGTGAAAGGACAAGGTTCAGGGAAATGTGAGATCTTAGAGGGAAATGAAAATGAACAATTGGAAGGACAGGGGAATTGTCTTTCCTGTTCACTGCTTAACAAAGCAAATCTGTTTAAACCTCTTTTCAGATAGTGAAACCATAAGGTCACTCAACTTGTTACTATTAGGATGATTTATAAAGAGCTCTCTGGTAGGTGGGCCTTTGATATGAATCACTGCAGTCTTAGGAAATAGATGATGCTAATAAAGAATATCTCACAGGAAAGGATACTGGTGAAATACTGTTTCATCCTTCTTTCTATAGAACCAGGAAGGGCTCCCAGAGACAGTTGACCATTTATGCTACTGTAGTCAAACTGAAAAATGTTATCTATCAACTCGGTGTTTTAATTAGTTACTAGCTCTTCTTTAGCTATCACTTAGAATTCAATAGACATCTGAAAGGCAGTAGTTCTTCAGCTGATTTTCAGGAGTGAACTTCTGTACAATTAATAGGGTTTTTTTTTCTCCCTTACTCTTAGTCATTGGCGCATACCTACTTATATGAAGTAAATTTTGGCTTTCTACAAAAGGATCTGTAAAAGCCTGCATCTAGGAATAATTTCTTCTAATGTACTGCAGTAATGTTTTTGGAAACAGTGTCAAATATTATGGAATATTTAGTTATGGAAAGAAAGCCAGGAAAGAGGTCAAACAGTATTCTGTCAGGGCTGCCAGGCTGTTCCAGAAATAGGAAAGCAATTGTCCTGTATTATAAATGCACAACTGTGCTCTTTGAAAATGCAGGGGGAAAAAAATTCCAAGAAAGGTTATTTAATCATATCTTTTGGTTATTATAAATGTCCTACACCATCTGGCTCTAACACACAAATTCTTTATCATCAAATCCCTTGGGAAGATTAGGTTTTCTGTGCTGAAGGTAAATTAATAGTTGCAGGAGTAATTAAGTTCTGACTTTGCTTTCTAATTTCCTTCCCAAATCAAGCAATAGGAGCTTGACAAATAAATTGAAGGTCCTGTATTATATTTTTTTTATTACTCAGTTGATTTAAAGGAGTGAGAATTATATCAATTCTCTTTACAGGTTTATTAATCTGTCATCAGTTTAGTAATTACTATGATATTAGAACATTCCCATGTATGAAAAAAGGGGAGGAGTGTTGTAAGTAAACTATGGATAAGATAGAAGTGTACTGATAAAGGTGTTCCAGTTCAAACAGAAATTAATTCAGATATTTTGCACTATGCTACGTAGGACTAAATTGGATGATCACAGCATATCTTCTATTATAAATCCATGCCGGAATTTGTTAATACAGTAGCATTAGCAGGCATATTAATCTATATTTTTTCATTTTAATTTTTCACTCAGATAAGTAGATGTTTGTTACAGGTAAGATGGGACAAATATTTGTAGAAAGCCCCAACTTTCCAATCGGTAGTGTGAAATTTCACCATGCTTGCATGCAGAATACACATCTTTCAAAGCTGCTTCCAGTACCAATAATCATATTTAGGAGATGGTGTTACGTTCAATACACATTGAGTCATTCACACCATTTCATTCCCAGAGACCTTGTGGTGGAAGGCTGGGTGATCCCTTGGCTGCATCCCTGCTTACCAGCTCTAGTGGCTTAAGCTCAGTCAGCCACGCAGCCACTCTCTCACTCCCCTCCTTTCCTCACCCCCACTCCAGCAGAGATGGGGAGGCGAATCAAAAGAATGTGACTTGACTCT
The DNA here is from genome assembly GCA_025448015.1 of Bolborhynchus lineola. Taxonomy (NCBI): domain Eukaryota; kingdom Metazoa; phylum Chordata; class Aves; order Psittaciformes; family Psittacidae; genus Bolborhynchus; species Bolborhynchus lineola. The sequence continues at coordinate 19,226 of JAOEHX010045840.1, forward strand.
CACGGGCTGAGATAAGAACAATCCAGTAACTAAGGTATAACACAAACCACTGCTGCTATCACCAATAACAATAATGATAAGGGAAATAACAAGGGAAGAGAATACAACCACTCACCACCTGCTGACAGATACCCAGCCCGACCCCTAGTAACTGCACCCAGTTTATATAGTGGGCTTGATGTGCTGTGGTATGGAATACCTCTTTGGTTAGTTTGGGTTAGATGTCCTGTCTCTGCTTCCTCATGGCTTCCCCTCCTCCCTGGCAGAGCATGAGGAACAGAAAGTTCTTGGTCAGAGTAAACATTACTGAGCAGCAACTAAAAACATTTGGGTTATCAGCGCTGTTCCCAGGCTGCAAGTCAAAACCACAGCACTGCACCAGCTACTAAGAAGGAACAAACTGACTGCTACTGCTGAACCCAGAACACCAACCTCTCAGCTTCCTTTCACACTCTTCTCTCCAAATACTAGCTCTTCTTACCACTCACCATATCTAGGCATTTTACATAACACTAATCTGACTTCCTACTTTGATCTATCCCTGATGAGTGCTAATTACCTATGGAAGCTTTATCAGCTGCTCATGGGTAACAGAAACTCTGCAGTCTCGAGTGACTCATGTTGGATTATTTGTACTCTGTGCAATCTGTGATTTAAGAATCAAGGCAAACTCTTGCTTTAATTTTGGTGCATGAATAGGGTGGTTTTTTTTCTCCTATGAAAAATTGTATGACAGGAACAGGAGAAACAGCTGGGAAAAGAGAGGAAAAGATGTAGATTTTCTCCAAATATCAAAGTGAGGATTGTTTTTTAATTAGATGTCTGGGTTTAAGACATTTGTTGCTGTTGCTGCAGTTATTTCTGAGAACCCCTCTGTATTTTCAGGAGTTTGCTTGACTCAGAACAGCTGAAAAACAGTGCTGGAATCATATAGGTTTTCATCCAATCCTTACACTAGTGAGCCTGACCTCTCCCCATGAAATGCTGAAGGAACATGCTCTTGCTCATCATGAATGACTAACAAGTGGAGTAAGAGAATGACGTTTCCTCTCCTCCTTTCACTTCCTGTTTATGAAATATTGCATAAATAAATAAGCAAAATTATCAATTTTAAAAATCCTTTTCTTTTGAACATTTTGGGGAGGGGGATGTCAAACTGCTAGCTCTCGCAGAAAGATTGAGATTGAATAATGTGAGCAAAGTTTAAGAAAATATATTGAGTTGCATTTCTTTTGTTTCCACTGACCTTCACTAGAATTTCAGCTTGTAAAAGAGGAAATTGAGAGTCTTTTAAATGAAATTAATGCATTTGTATTCTCCTCTATGGAAACTTTTGTTTGTTTGGATGTAGGGAAAAATAAGCATAATAGGAATGTTCTTTTATTTCCAAGATGAAAGCTAATAGCCTGTGCCACTGCTGCAGAGGGACATGTAAGGTTAAGCAAATAAATCATGCCATTATCCGACAAAATATTCTCAGAGTGGAACAACTGAGTTTGAGCACTGCACTTGCCAAATGTCAGCAAAACCCAGACAGGTGACTTGAAACAGTCTCATTTGAAAAACTCTCTAAAAAGAGTTCTGCTAATTTGTGTCCGGTACATATTTACTGTATTTGCTTATGCCAGCAAATGCAGATTTCTAGGTTTTCAGATTAACAGAGGCAGTATTTATCTCATTTGTGGTTTCAAGGCAGTAACCATGACATTAAAAAATCAAATGATGAATTTCTACAGAATAGAGCTAGTAAAAGGAAACGTATCTGATTTTAGCCTCTACCTTTATCCTCATCATAACCCTGCTGATTCTGCCATGCTAACGCGCAAGTTTTGCCCCTGATTTTCACCATCAGCAAAAGCATATCTCATATCAAACTTATCGCCCTTTTAGTGCAGTCAGGTAGAAAATCAAGCTGATTGCATGATTTTGTGTCATTTGTTATGTCCTGCTGGTTCACTGCAATGTATTGGCAGCAGGTGCAAGCAAAGCATCCTGTGCATCACTTAGCAAAGATGATGAGCTACCAAAACCAACTCAAGGCAGAAGCCAAACCGGGCAGCAGTTTTGCCTCTGCTGGCAGACCCAGCTGCTCCAAACAAAGGAAGAGAGAAAGAGGCAAAAATCTCTCCCCAGAAATATAGCCCCCTCTTAACCTTCCTTACTCTCCCACACCTGACTTCCACCAAACCCCTGATGGCTCATTCCAGTTTCTCCTAAGTGTCTGAGATGCCTAAAGCTCACCTTGAGGAATTCCTGGACAGATCAGTATATAAGAACAAAGTGAATGTTTATTCATAGGCTGCAGTGGACTTACATAATGCATCTTTGCCACTGCCAAGTGTTTTCCCCAAGGATTAATACTATTAGTGATTTCATTAAAGGAATTAATTATTTCTACTTCTTTTTTGGTAACAGTTTACAGTGAATTTGATGTCTCTTTCTCACTCCAGTAACAATCATCAAATAGCACAGTACTTCTTAGCTGCTGAATATCCTGCTATCATCTCAGAAACATTTTAGTACTTCTGCCAGAAGTATTCGCAGACTTATAGGTAAGCAGATGCTTAGTGTTTTCTTGGATGAGAACTGATGATTAGAATTTCAAAGGACTAATGCATTAGGGCAGTAATATATCACTGGGTGGAAGATCTAGTGGAACAACAGTTATTACTTTCTGAATAAGATTCCTTGCCATTAATAGGGTTTTTTTCCCCCATATTTTAAGTTGTGAAATAATTAAACTTCAATCAATGACAATGATGTTAAAAAACTATTACTAAATATCTAACAGGTGACTGACGGTATAAACTGATACAAGAATGACCTTAAACTATTTTTCTTTATGAATAATGAATTACTTACCTTACCTTTGACAAGCATCTAAACTAGTATTTGGGTCAGTATACAAGTGGACAGCAAAAATGCTAACTAGCAGTCTGCCTCTTAAGCAGGTTGCATTACTGCTTGTGGACCATCACCACGTGTTGTCCAAGTCCTTTCTGTTATAACAGGGGATCAACTATGATAAACCTTTGGCATCCAAATTCAAATCTTCAAGAGGTCAGGGTTATTCTAACTTGTCATTTCACTCTAAAGGATTAGAAACAGAGAATGGGGAACAGATGGATGCAGCCTGTGAAATACAGAATCTAATAAAAACTAACCCCGTATTTGGGAAATAATCACAGCTGGGTTTGTTGTTTCTATGTTGAAAAATTCACTCAAAATCCTTCAGCTTTTCCCTTTCTCTTAATCTCTGAAACTCTTGGCTTTCTTCTGGTGCACTGCCAGCTGCAAAGAACTGATTCCTTTATCACACTGATGGCAAACTGTTGGCACCAACAGAGCTTTGTGCTAGCATCAGCTACTCAGCATTTATTGCAAGATTTTGAAGCATGCATTTGGACTAGACACCACAAAGGTCCAGTCACTGATTTATGGGCACAGGGACTCTGGTTTTTGTTCTCTATAGAGATATATATGAAGAGATAGTAAGAGAAAACAGAAATGCAGGATAGAAGCATGGCCTTTTTTAGAGTCATAAATATTTTTAGGACAGAAGACATCAGGATATTCAGTTGTCAATATGAAATGTAGTCTGCCATATTACATCTGCCTTTCTCTTGCTGATAAGAGTCCTGACTTTTCAGTGGTGAAGCACTTTGCATTGGGTTCCAATGGGTGTTTTATTAATTTACTTTTATTGACTTCAGTTGTTAGTTCTCCCAGCAGCTGAGGATCTCGCCTTATTCTTCTCTATAGCATTGCCCCTAAGATTGCTCTGCTTCAGACTTAACTGTTCAATAAGAAATCACCTCAGGAAATTATTCTTTCTGCATTTCTGCATGTGACTGTCATTCTCTTAAAACATTTCTCACAAAAGAGAGATTATTCTTAAGTGCTATACTTAATAAACAGTAAATAGTGTAGTTTTTATAAACCATCTACATTAAAAACTAACTTTTTCTAAGTGTTCCCTCATGTGTCCTTACAGTTAGAGCCATTTTAAAGAGAATCAAGTTTTAAAAGCCAAAGTTTCACCTGGTTTTGCATAAGTTCTGCCATTGACCATTCTCCGTAATACCGGGCAGTGTTACATATGAATAGCATGCACTATACTGGACAAAAACTGAAGAGAAAGTTTATTGTGAATATGTGAAAAGATTTTATGTCTTTTCTATCCAAATACGTGGTGAATACTATAAGAGTACCCAGCTTTTGTCCATTTACCTTGGTCACACACAGATGATCTTCATTACCTCTTTTGTTCTCTTTATTTCTGCCTCCCTTTCCACCAGGGTAACTGAAGAATGAGAATTAGGAGTCATATCTGAAAATTTTAGATCTAATTTAAACAACACTGAATTTAATGGAAAATGTTCTCTTCAAAGATGATTAAATTGAGCTCTATTATATAAAATGTCTGAGGTGGATCTGGGAAATTAACCTGCTTCACATGAAACCCTGTTCAGTGTCTTGAGTACTTATTGTAAAAATATAAAAGCACCACCACTATTATATGTCTTCATTAAAATGATTAAGAACAGCAACTATGAAGATCATAACTCTCGAAGGAGTAAAAGGTTCCCTGTCTAAAAATAGAATATCTTCTAAGAAAGGCCCTGGTTGCTTGTAATTTTGACTACTTTGCCTTCAGTCCTTAGCCAGTTATTAGCTGAGATCTTCTTTTTGCATGCAGTCACTTAACTTAGTGTCAGTTCTGTATAAACAGAACATGTAGTTCATTAATCCAGCTAGTGTGTAACCTTAGCTTCTTCAGAAACATACAAATGCCTGACAAAAGACTATGACAACTAAATCAGCATCCTTCATCAAAAATGAAATGGTTGCAAGAGCTATTTTGCCGTTGTGTATATATCAATCAAGCGCAGCTGAATGTGAGCTAATAAACATGTCTCTTTCTGCTGCCTACACAGAGCAAGAGTAATAGCTGAGAAAGGGCAGGAATGGTGACACCTAGAGTAGATAATTGCTGCTTACTGGGCTCTCTGGTCTATTTTGAAGCTTGATAGAATAATACAGAAAAATGCAGCAACCGAATAGCATAGGGGAAAAGATAGTAGGGCAGGTTATTTTCCCTTCTTCCAAGCCCAGCTCCTCTATCATGTTTTGAACTGCAGTGAAACATCCCCAGCACCAGAAGTGCAGCAGAAAACTACAATCAGAATTATAATAGTTCTTCATAATCAAAATCTCCATTTGGATATCTGCAATTGATGGGTTTTTTCTTGGAACAGGTTCCAGTTTACAATCAGCACAGCTTATCTCTGGCCATGCAGCAAGGTAGTTGCTTCCTGTGGAAGGACTTGAGGATATGCTTTGAGACTTCTCTGGAAAAAAGAAATGGGCAGCATTTCATGTTTGAGGAAACCATGAACCTCTGCACTTGCTTTGATCAGAACAGATCTCTGGGAAAAAAACAGATCCAACAGATTGGAAGTGCTCTTTGATGCACAGAGCACTTCAAGTTTAATGAATCCAACAGACTCACGAGGAACTGACACACAAATCTCTTGAACAGTTTTCTAGGTATAGAACACAGAATAAAAGCAAAACTACAGAGGTTTCAGAGAAGCAATTTCCTCACATTGTAATTAAAATCACTGCAACACAGTGCAGTGAAATCTCTGTAAGTGTGATTCTCGCTCGTGAAGGCATAGACATGAGTACTGCTTACCCACCTCAGGAAAGAGAATTTTCCTACAGAGATTTCATGGTGTTTAAGGTAGGTGGGACATGTGAATGAACTAAGGACCTTGGGAGAAGGAAGGATAGCACAAGGATGTGTTATCATGGCTCACCTGTAGAGACTGACCTGGTACAGAGCCAGGAGAGAAACCAGCACACACATGGCAAAGTGTGAAGAAATAAGGGAGTAGAAAACTGTTGGAATTTGCAGGAAAGCTCACTTCATAGTGAGATATACTCAATTACTTCCCCAAGAGGGAAAGGGCATAAAATTTTGCTAGTTTCCTGTCACTGAAGCTTTACCTTCCATTTCTACAAAAAACTTTACAATGTCTTTGAACTCCAGGAGTTCAGAGAGAGGCATAGGGGTTTTTTTCAGGATCTCTCAATGCAAAGCCAATTGGACCTTTTTGACTTGTTGAGAGTTGAGGGGTGTAGGACCCCAGCACTCCACCTGTCCTTTCACACACATTTCTTCCCTGACTAAAAATGCCTGAAGACTTTGCAGGCTGTATTGACTTACCTCCTATCTATAGCTTTTCTCTGATGGGCATCAGTGCTGTGACACACTATACACCTTGGTCTGTCAGGCTCAGACCTGTGTAACTCTGAAGACCCTGGAAATTAAAAAATAAACAATTAGACACTATTTTAATTGGGGTAATGGAGATGAAAATGCGATGCTAACAAATGGATCAGCTCTCCTGGAGACTGGCAAACAGAGAGGAGAAAACTGAAAAAAAGCCAAAAGCAAACAAACCAGTGGGTTCACCAGCCTTTCAGGAGAGTAAATAGCAAAGTATTTGGCATGCTGATTGACTCTCTGTCAATCTGCTTTCTATGTGCCTACCTAATCACTGCAAATATTTGCCTCCCGGTAACACACAAACAGCAGGTCAATGCTGAGAAACGGATTATGTTGGTTTTGAAGTCAAAATTGAATATCACTTCTTTTCTGGCTGCAAAAATTAACAAACAGGTCACAGAGGTTGAACAGTAATTATCACAATGATTTCAACAACTGAGATTGGAAGAAGGACAAGGGGAGGTAGTCAGTACTCATTTAAGGCAGGCTTGGATCTGAATGCTAACACCTGAGCTAAGCACACCTTGATTTTGAAGAAATTTGGTTTGTGCTAGAGAGGCAGTGTTTGCCTTGAGAGCAGCTTATCACAGCCTATTCAGCTAGCTGGGCTCTGATCTCCTAACTATTGTGCCATGGACCAAAACCATATATTGCTGTTATGCTCTGCTGTGTGCTGAAATGTCCACAGAGGGTACCAGGGTCCATGTGGAGTTAGTGAAAGGATAAAAGGGTGCTTATTTATAAGTCAAAAGGAAAGAAGGAGCTGTCGACAGGACAGTGGTACAGAAAAGTATGACACTCTTGGGGTACTTTGTTAAGAAATAAAACATGAGACAGTCTTTCACCCACCCTGGGGAGGAAGCTTGCCACCTCTTCCCCTCTCTCTTTTCTTCTTGAGTGTAGTAATATTGTTCACTTCTCATTTACTGGGTGACCTGGCTCATATGTTTTTTGATACACTAGAAACAAAACTTCCCACAGTGCAAAAGGAACAGCTTTAGAGGAGTTTGCTAAGGCAAGAAAAGGGCCTTTATTCTGTGATGGGGGACAGATGACACCAGTGAAGAAAAACTGTGAATAATCCATGCAGCACATTCAGATGCCATGTGGCTCCCGAGCTAGGCTGAACACTCTATTTGCTTTGCATTCATAGTGTTTCCTTAGCCATTATAGAGATGAGCAAGGCAAAGTCATTAAGCTTATCATAATGTTGTTCTAGCAGCACTTGTTAGTTGTAGTATCATGCAAAGACAGTGATTACGAAGGACTCTAGTTCCTTCCATGAAAGTTTCCTTTCAAAATCTTCCCACACAGGGAAATATTTACTGGAGAGTGACTTCAGCCTCCCAGCTCACAGAAAGTGAGAGAGTCATCAGAGATTTCAGTGCAGGGGAATATCTGAGTCCCTGCAAAAGACAGCTCAGGACACGCTTTTCAGCTAAACACTAAGCAGCCCTCTCTCCTTGCATGCCAGAATGTTTAAGTTCAGACTGAATCAAGTTAGAGAGACAGTCTTAATCACCATCAGTAATGCCTAAACTACTGAAAGGTGCAACGCAAGTGTACTGAAGATGGCCACAAGGAGCTGAGCCATCTCAGATGCTAGTGATTCCTGCTACACAAAGAGAAAGCCTAAAACACAGATAAAAAATCTGTCAAATTTTGGCCAAAACTCTCCACAAGTTGACTTACTCATACCAGCTGAGACTGCTTTTAATGGTGCACATTTCCATCTGGAACATTTTGTGATCTTTGCAAAGAATATATTTGTAAATAACTGGGAGTTTTTTCCTTTTCCTGCAGAGCTTATCTCATCTTTGCTTAGCTGTTAGCATATCACTTAAGTTTATGAGACTCTTTTAATATTCAACAGACGCAATGCCCTTATCGCAGAATCCCTTAGTCCCTGTTCTCTCTCACTATCTGTGAAATGAAAAGCTCTGTTTTGTCTTGTTTTAAAGAGATAGATCACACAGGTTTGCATGGGCTGTAGTTTTGGCTGAATTATTTTTCAAGAGATCGGGTGCCATGTTAATTAGCATTTGTGGAAGACGATCTCTGATTTTTTATGATGACTATAAAGTGAAATGGGCAAATGAGGCTTACACATCAGACAAACCAGATTTAGGACTTTTTCTACAAGTGGGTTACATTTGGCATTATGCTCTCCCTGATGTTTTTCAGTTCCTTGCCATGGCTGAAGTGCAGAGGAGGTTGATAAGGTTTTTACTGCCTCTGAGACAATGAACTTAGTGGGGTTTGCTCCAGTCATAGAAAATTATAATTGTAGTCACAGAGGTTGTGGGTTCAGACTCTGTGGATGATTCAGCCCAAAGCAAGTTGAGCAAACCTTATAACCTTAGTGGGATGTAAAGTGGAATGGAACAGGGCCTGGTTATTTTCCCCGTGTACAGTGCGTCATTCCTGAAATGTCATGTCAGTTCCAGTGACTATTTTGTAGCATTGAAGCAAGATTACCTGAATAAAACTCATAGAAATTGTGTTCAGGAAAAAAAAACAACCAACAAAACCCCCACACAAATCCATGTTTTTTGAGAAGTAATTTGTCCCGATCCATGCTCAGCTTGATTTCAACATTAAGCAGCACAGCTCAAAGCTAAAGATTTGAAGGTGGCTGACCTAATTCAGGCTTATGATTGTGAGAGGAATTCCCTCCAGGGAGCACACAGAGGGCAAAGAGTTGTATAGAGAAGGGAAGTGTGGACAAGACACACAGACAAAGCTGCTAGCTTTCATGGAATGCATTCATTCCTAGAAATCTCAAATAACTTAATGCAGGAAGATAATACTGTTAATCACATTTCACAAGTGGATAAACTGGAGCTATAATTTAATGTGATCACAACAAGTATTCTCGGTAGGCAGGGACAATTCCAGGATGGCTTTGTCCCTCTTACAAGGAAAGATTTCCAGAATGCCACTTTGTCACATCTCTCAGAAAACCACTTCTTTTAAATGGGGGAAATATGATTCCCAGCAGTCATCACTTATCCCAACTCTCTCCTTCCTGAGGAATGGTGGAGGGTCATGAGGGACAGAAAAAGCTATTGAGGTGCAGGACCTGTGACTCAGATTGTGGTTTTTGTTTTTAGTGCCTGTCTCCCCTTGCAATATTAAATGAGTGAGTCAGAAGAGACATGTAAACTTGAGACCAGGTGACTTGGATAACATTTTTCCTTGATTTTTCTTTGGAAATTACTGTTGTTCAAATAGACAAAACACAATACACAAGTTGTTATGGGTCTTATAACTCATTAGTGTATGCTGTACAAATAACAGAGTATCCTGCCTTGGTTTACATTACAATCTAAAAGCAACTCAATTTGACAAATGGAACAGTAAAGAGACACAACTCGGGTTGCCAGTAGGCTAATAGCATTAAAGTTATTTAGCACTAATATACAGTCAAGCCGGAACCATAATCAGGAATCACTGGGAAATTAGGAACAGATGGTGAACAAGGGAGAAAGCAAATGGAGTGGTCTGAATCTCACTCAAGTCAGTGGAAATGAAGTCATTTCCGGGGAGTTCAGATGGAGGAAGGGGTATGGCAGTGTCACCACTTCAGGGATATCAAAACAGAAATCCAGGTGGTGTGTATTGCAACACAGACAGAGTTTTGGGGAGAAGATGTGGGCATAAATGGTGTACTGAATCGACCAGAGCCAGTGCAGTCCCATATAAACTCTTTAGAAATAGATAACCAAATAGTTTGGTACCTCAGATCAGGTTTTATATGAACATTTGAGTCTTTTCTTACTGAACCCTCAAACCCTCACAGTTAAGAGGGGTTTTGTTGCAAAACCGATGTCCAAGTTGTAAAGAATTGCTGCTTACTCACATCACCAGATTTCAAGATTAGCTTGGAACATTTACATCAGCCAACAATCTAACCCAGAAAAATGTCATTGATTCTATTCCTGAACTTCACTGGTGTTATGTCTAATTCCAGGAACTGCTTAGATAGGAGTGCAGGTGGTTTATTGTGTCTGTCACACTCACTTCAGGCCCAGCAATCTCCCATCTGAAGTCAATAGTAAATTTCCATAAATTTCAAATAGAAATCAGAACTGTGCTCAAGTAGCAAATACATATCTGCTTTGGAATGACATAAACAATGCATTCAGCTCCATTAGACCCAGCTGGAAATAAAACAATATAGGAGGACAAGGTCACGTTGAATCTAAAGCAATTGATCTTTGTTTTCATGTGGTTGGGTGCCTCATGCACTGAAGCAAGAGGCGGTGAGATGCTTTAGAAACAGTAACTTCGTTTTCCCAATTTTGCTCTTATAGTCAAAAGGGAAATCTTAATGGAAACCATACACCAGGAGTAACCACATTTTATTTACATTTGGGAATGGAAAACAGCGATGCATGTCAAGTGCTTCTTCAGACCATCACATCCTCCAGAATCTGGGGTTTCTTTTATGGATGGTAGAAAATTCACTGGAGAGATTTATGTGGCATCTGAGAAAACAGAACAATGGGTGAATGGAAAAAATGCAAAACAAGAACAGTACAGCACTTTTATGGGAACTCTGTTGTCTGGTCTTTGATACGTGTTTTCTTCCAAGAAGATTATTTGCCTGCTTGAGCTTTCTTAACTGAATTTTTAGTCACCATTTTTGTCATGAGCACTACAGTAGGAAAACTTCAGTTCATCCCAGATATTTTAGCTAATATTGGACTTTGTAGGTTTAAAATTTGATCAGGCAATGTGACCTCTATGTAAAATGGAAGAAGGGTCTCTTTGCAAGTACACACATTGATATTTTTATATATATATTTATCTTTTCCTCATAGTCCTGAGATTCAGTATTCACCGTTCTTATGGCATACTCAGTCTATGTGGATAAAATAAACATAAGTAATTTCCTAATCTGTGCTCTGAAAACATGAGATCATCCATACAGAGCAAATCTTAAATCTGTTGACCATGAACAAATTGTTCCAAAGAGTTCATGACAGAAGTCGTCCTGCCCCCAGATGTTCCCTCTTGTCCCACATTTCTTGGCAAACTGTTTACTTCTGACTGTGTCTGGGAGCCCTGTGTCAGACACAAAAAGCTGTGTAACTCTCCTTTCTCCTCCCGAAGTGTCAGGTTCTGCCTCTTCTAGCATAGTCCCTCACACAGGTAAGCATTGACTACAACAATGACTACAAAGAAAAGCTGCACCTACTCCAGCTTGAAACCACAGGAATGGCTTCGGTACTATCAGTGGTTTCTGCAGATTCAACAGGATCATCAAATCTGGGTTTATGCTTTCCATGACTTCAGAAATGCAGGGAAATATTCAGGTAACAAGACTGGTTTACATAGAAGACCTCGGTTAGGTATGAAGATACTCAAACTAGCTGTGTATGAATGAGCTAGGTACTGAAGTAGTCCAGCCCTAGCAGTATAAATCTAAGCACTTAATACTGATACTTGTCATGTTTATTTAGAACTTTTACTTAGGTAATTAATTTTTTCCATTGTGAAAGCTATGAGAGAATCTCTTCCCCATTGAGGTGCTCAGTAAAACTCCCATCAGTTTCACTAAGAACAATGGTTCTGATTTCTGTGATGCATCCACCTACTCCAGTCCCTCTGTTCCACCAGTGGCCAATAGCAGATTGAAGAATGTAAAACAAGATGACTATATGATGATAGTTTTCCCAAAACACTCTCATACAGCCTTCAGGAAATTGTGGTTGAGAGACTTGCTGTGCCAGAGGTGTATTTCTGCTTTTAATAGCCCTCCGTGGGCTTGTCAACAGTGCCCGGGTTTATTCACTGACTCCTAAGAAGACTTTGGATATATTCTCACATGGGTATTTTGGGACACAACTACACAGTACATTCAATTGGCTGTAATAATAAGTTAACCCCCTTCAGGGACCATACTTTCTATTATCAACAAACAAGAAGAGGAAGAAAATATTGTCTGAATTTCATCACATCAGTCATCCATGGGTACTCGATGTTTTCAGTAGCAGGAATAGCAATCAGGTTGCCACCTGGCTGCTTTCCAAATGGTTTGTCCAGTTCTGCTGTGGTCTCACCAGTCACTGCTAGGACTATCACAAATTGCAGTGCACAAGCACAACTACATTTCTTCAAGCAAGGTATTCCAAGAAGGGGCTGTCAGACAGATAGATGGTCAGATATATCCAAAGGAAAGCAAGGCATATGTTCTGGCTTTGACTTGGAGTCAGTGTGGGCTGGAACAAGGTGGGAGTAGAAAAACATCACTGTGAAAGAGCACTGCCATCTTTCAGAAATGTTAGTATTTAATTAATTTAATAACTGATTAAGTGTAGAGTTTTAGCATATCTAACAGAAAGTTACTTTTTAAAGTCAAACACAAGGTCAGAAATCAAGTTGCATGCTCATGAGGCAGCACAAAATCAGCAGTAGCAAATAACTAATGAAAATTAGGAGAAGTAGGGGTAAGTCATGCAAAAGTGAGTCCAAGAAAAATAAGGGATTGACGCTTCTCTGTTGACATTTACCAGCACTTCAGATTCTCTCTAACATCTATTTCCGAGTGAGACATTATTTCGAAGCAGTTCATTCAGAGTGGATGATATATTTAGGTATTATAAGACTTGTTTTTCTTACTCTTCAGTGGTAGCTCTCATCCACTGAGATCTGACTATCTATCCTCTTTTTCTTCATTAGTAAGAAATATTTGAATTACTGCAAGGATATTTACTGAAGATTTAACAAGGTAATTTATCTATGCTGCACATTGACTTGACAGTTGTTCAAAGGGTCAGACAGGCTTTCTCAGGGATAAGAAAAGCAGTCTTTCTACAGTCTTCCTATGTATTACCTACAACACCCCCTTCAGAAAGCTACTCACGCCACTGAACATACAGATCCTTAGATAACCCTCAACTTACAGCTAAAGACATGAAAGAGAAAAGATCAATACGGCCAGGGGGAACCCTGTAATTCACTTGGAGTGACTTTCTTCTTTGATTCCAAGTTAGTTTTGTTATTTTAGGAACTTGGGGATGAAAGTCTTTTTCTCTTTGGTATTTTCATACAATTCTGTGATGCTTCTTCGACAAAATTATGCCACATGCATCTGCTGTGGAATTGTCATCCAGTTAATTGTCTGTAATTCACATACTTTTTTGTTTGAATGATATGCAGTATAGAATTGTATTCATTATAATATTCATAGCAGTAAATGATCATGATCTGAATGAGAGAGGCGCTGCAAGCTTTTTAAGAAAAGAACAGAGTATATGTGGTCATATGCTTTCAGAAAAACACAGTTTATTTTGTTTAACTCAAAATTCCAGGAGAAAAAAAAAAAAAAAGGAAATTTTATCTATTTTGAGGTTTTGGCATTTCATTGGAAAAGAAAATTGAGTGAAGCACAATAAACAGGATGAATGCTCAATAGCAATCTGGAATTATAATTTTACATGTGTTTAAATAGAATTTAAAATATTTTCATTAGTTTTGTTTAAAAAGTGTCCCTAAAAAAGAATAGGTTTTGTTTTGCTGAGAGAGCATCCATGACACTTACCTTTGTTTCACAAATCTATGTTCATTTTTATGCTTGTACCTTAGCCTATGCAACAAAACTTTGGGACTGAAGGCTAACCATAAGCACAACTGAAATATGCATATATCCAGGTAGGCACTTTATTGGGACAGCATTGTAACCATTATCCCATCATCTGCTTTGTGGTTTGCAATGTGAGGAGCAGCAGGGCTATCTGCAGCTGAGGAAGGGGTTTGGGTGTGCATGTTGACATCAACAACTGTTTTTTCTCCAGCTGGCATTATGGAACATCAAATCCAACTTTACTCCTTGACCTCAGACCCAACTTCTCCCTGTGTGTTCTCCTTCCCCTGCATGGCAGCCTCATCCTAGTCAGGACATCATCTTCAGGGTAGCAGGTTCCAGCTGTAGAGCCTAATAAGCCTTGAGCAGAACACTCACTGCTGGAATTGCTTTGTGGGTCCTATGAATGTATTGTATTATTGACTATTAACGAACAGTTATACAGGGTTATCTATTTCAGCATGACTTGCCAAGTTTACCAGATGATATTTTTCCTTCCATTTATCAGCTAAACAAGTGCATTTATCATGAATATCTGCATTGTAACTGCAAGTCACCCATTAATTCTTGTGAGATACACATATTGGGGACTGCATAGCCAGCCAGCTGCCTTGGGAAAGCTTCAAGGTCCTCATCCTGTGACATAATATGAATGTCAAAGTGGAGGATAAGGAGGATACCCTTCCAAGAGAAGCCCAGTTAAACAAATACCAATATCTGACATAGAAAAGACTGCATGCAATTACCAAACCCATATACTTCCCCGCCAACTGACAAAGCTCAGTTTGAAAGATTACATAAAGTAGTTTATAGCTTTAAGTTTTGAAGAGCTAAGTAACTTGTAGAATTTGTGGCAATTGCCCTTTCTACCCCCTCTAAATATGTTAACTTTTATTAATTAATCATAGCAAACCAAGATTAGACAGTTTCATTTTCAAATAGCGAAGTAAGACATTAAATAAATAAATAAAAAGTGCTATCAAGAAATTGCCTTCTCAAAAATTCATACATTTCACTCAGGAGAAGCTCATTTTACTTTCTGTTCTATGGCATGAAACACATTAATCTTAAAATCCCCATATGAAAGATGAAAATGGTCAATAATGCTTTAGGTGTTTGTCACTTCAGGGGCTTGGAGACTAATTTAATTTTAAACTGCTCAGGAAAAGCAGATCTGATCAAGTAGCTAAATTTTGAGAGCAAATAAATGAACAAAACTGTGAGCTAAGTTCCTCTAGTTTACAATAGAATGTGTGTAACGCATGGTGAGGACTCAAAAGGGAATATGAGGGGGAGTATTTAGGCTTTCACACAAGTTTATTCTGGGGTAATACAAGAGAAGTTTAGAGATAATTTAGTGTCTTTTGGATATGTATCTCTAGGAAACGAACTTACATAATAAAAACAAGACCTTAGGCATACAGTTGTCTCTTAAGTTCTCTGTCTTTCTGAGGTTTTGGTCTCACCAACAAACTTTTTTTCTGCTCATGTCTCAGCCTCCAGCAGCCAGGGGTGTATTGTAGCTTATTACTAAAAGAGGCACTCCAATTCTTCAACACATGTTGTCATTAGAATGTGAAAAAGACAACTGCTCCCTGCTTTCTGAGGTCCTATTTTGTCTAAGTAGAATAAAATCTACCCATTTGGAACTTCTCTTTAGACTAAGAAGCTGACAAATATTTTAACCTTTTAAAGAGTAGAAAAGACTTGGGTTATTAAATAATTGCAAATATTCCTGCTGGCTTTAATGATCTTTGAATCAAACTCTAATTTTTAATAGAGATGAGAGGTCTGATAACATCTAGTTGGAAACAGATGATATTTCTTGTAATGCAGAATAAAGATTCTTCATTTCTACATTTAAAGGGATGTTCAAATGTGAACACTTGGAATTAAAAGACAACTCTTAAAATGTAATGGGTAAGGAAAAGGTTTATAAAGCCAAAAAACATTGCTCTGTGGATAGGAGGTTTTGTCACACAAAACCTAATTTGTTCTTTGACAAGGATGCAAGACTTGTGATGATAAAGTTATCCCAAAACTGTAATATTCTTAGAATGAGATACTGGTACATCTGATCCTGTCTGAGAGTATGGGAAAGAATTGATCATCTTTTTGTTTCTTCTAGTTTTACTGCTTACTATCTATGATGTTACATCTTTTTTTAAGGTTTTGAAATAGGATTGTCTCAAAGATTGATTAAACTTTAGAACCAATGAAGAATACAATATATGGACAAAGAATTAACTGATAAATGCTAAAAGAGATCTACTAATAATTGGCAAAAAGGGGTTGTTCTTGGGCAGATTTTCTGGGAGTGACTCTGATTCAGGATTATGCTGTTGTAGATGTTTCATTAAGGAGCATCAAGGAAGTATAAAGTAATTTTTAAGTATGGACAAAGCCTGGTAGCTTCTAAGTAAAGTGCAAGAGAATGACCCAGAGAGATCTAGCATCATGTGATTGCTATCTGGCCTATTCAAATAACTTCAAGATACACCGCTGAAAAATGCTATGTTATGATCAAATGGAAAACAGGGATCCCCCCCCAAAAAAAAAAGATTTATTAGTTATATTCAGGAAACAAATGAGTGTAACTGCTCAATGAAGAGATGTGATTATGAGAAGTCTCTTTAAGAGAGGGTTTCACATGTGTGTTTTGAATTATGCAGTTTACAGCTGAGGGTGATGTGGAGGGAACAAACCACTTCTTGAAATCTACTTCTCCTTTTCTGTGTTTTTAAACTTATATAGGCAGAAGAAGAAAGAGCAGAAAACATTATGGCTTTACAATTTGTAAGCTCATTTTTTACACGATGCTGAGTTTAATCCTGCAATACATTTTGTACAGAAAGCAGATCTATGCTGTACAAAGGATCCCCAAATTAAACCTATCTTACCCTGTAGATCCAGACTGCATAGCAAAACATTTTGCAAGGTGTAACCTCAAGTCTCAGAATCAACTAGGAAATCCTGCTTAGAGGGACTGTCTCAGTGGAGTATTTTCTAAAGTTAAGTGTAGAAAACACTGTGCAGTGGAAGTCTCCTTAATATGGAAAAGTTATCAAGCCAGACATACTCTAGTGAGAAATAAATTACTTGTTTGCTTAAGTGGTTGAGGTAGTTGATCACCTAATTAACTGTCTAGAGACATGGTGACCTCTCTGCTTCTTGATGACTCCAAATCAAATTATGAGCCAGATACTAATTTATTGGGCAATGTTAAGACCTCTGACATACCTCTGAGTGGGAAAACTTGGCTAGTGCACCTTTATGTCCATAAAAACAAGGTTCTTGTAGAATTCTTCTCTCATCAGTTCCCAGCATGGCTTCACTCATGTTTCACAATCTGACCTGCTCAGGTCAGCAGGAGCAGGGCACAGGCAGCTCAGAGCACATCATTCCATGGTGAAGGCAGCACAGGAGGCATGATACTGATTTCTAGATGTCATCTCATGAAGGATTTAATCTTCCTGTAAATTGCTAAGAGTTACACAAAGAACTTGAACACACTGAAAAAAATAGTAGAGATGGCTGAAAAATGTTCAATTTTTTAGCTGTCATAAAAATGTCAATAATTTCAAAAGCCAAGAAATGGTTTGGAATCAAATGAACCTAATCAAAACTCCCAACAAACCATCTCTGAAACAAAACAAAAGCAAAGCAAACCAAACCAACCCACCAAACCAACCTATTTATGGGTTTCTTTTATGGGAAAAAAAAAAGTTATGGGTTTCTTTTATGGAAAAAAAAAGTACTATCTTTCTCATGAAAATGCATCCTATGTCCAAAATAGAGGACCCATGAAGGGAATTTTTCAATCAGTCCACAGATATAGTGATTTATGTTAGAGATGAAGCCATGCCTGGCTTCCTGTGAAGTTCCAGAGGCGTTAAGATGCGTTCAGCAGAAACTACTCTTTACCCATAAAAATTTATCAGCAATCACTCATGTACTTGAGAGCAGAGCAGCCTTTTAGCAGCAATACTAAATGCAATACAGATACAGATACATTGTAATTGCTTCTGTTACGAGAGAGAGCATTATTTCATCCAGAAGCTTTTGGCTTATGGCTACAGGCACTTACACTTAATCATTCTTTTACCTCTGTGATATCTTACAGCAGGCAGAAGTCTTCAGACAGCAGGTGCCTTGAGCAAAGGTTGCATGTATTTGGCACCATTCAATGGCTTTCATACCTGTGGGGATTTTTATTTCAGCTGTAAATGGCATGGCAAGATAAATCAGGCTGTATTCCTTCCTTTCATGGAAATGGTGCTTCACCATGCTGTGATACCTCCTCTCATGTTGCCTCACATGTGCTGAGAAATGCAACAGATTTAACAGCAGTTTTAGGATTTCTCTTCTGAAAACATCATTTCAAATCTGTGGAATCAACCATGCTGACCTCTTCCATCTGTCCATTTTGACTGACAAATAAGGGTCAATTTGGATAAAGGCCAAAGTTTTGAATAAATAAGTGTATTGGAAGGAACATCCATGGAGACTTGTTTATTTAAGAAAGCATTTAATACAAAAACATTTGCCAAGAGGGAATTACAAATATATTGTCCTCAAAACTCAGAATATGTTCAACCAAATAATGAACAGATACAAGTGACCAGCCAAAGCAATGAAATTTTGTTTCCACAGTACTCTAAAAATGGCTATCACTTGATCTACAGAGCAGGAATAATTCACATGAATAAACCTGAAAAATCACCAAACTTATCCTAAAAAAGAGACAATAAAATGCTGAAAAATGTACAGATTCGTTAGTCATTAATAGAGATTATTCAGCCTCCAAATCTTTGTGTTGTTCCGGATGGTTCAAATATTACTTCAGACGAATTTGGGTTTCGTCCTTGGTGGATAGACTGTGGTGTGATGGTAGATACCCAAGACCTTGCAGACCTGCAGAGAGCTTTTGTTATTGCAGTCACAATATCTGATCTTCTTTGGGTAGCAAAACTTTATTCCTAAATTAACAAATCACACAGTCAGTGAAGGCTGAAACACAGTTGTTCTGTCTATAATATGACCAGTCAGATTTGTTGTTGACAGTCAACCCAAATATTTAGTGAAAAAATGTACCCTGTTTTGGTTTGGCAAATGGATGGTGCTTGAGACATAACAAAAAAGCTTCTTTAGTTAACATGTTTCCTATCAGTAATTTTCATATGGCTGAACAGAAGGCAGGAAAATTGGCTCAACCAGTGCAAAGAAACAAGAAGCTGATTTATGCACCAAATGTGAGGAGGAGAGACCTGTTTCACACATGCTACTGCAGAGCTCTCCTGGCTATCAGTACTGCAACACACAGCAGTAGCTTGTGCAGGAGGAAGTTTCTATCTTTTAAACTACACTCCCTCTGGTCTCTATTTATTTTAGGGCTCTGTCAAGAGAGTCTGAGAATGAAGAACTATGACTTTTCATTCTTGTAGGGAGAGTGGGAGGAATTAGCCTAGATGGGATGATCTTAATTTTCATAAACCTGATGCTGTTTCTGGTCAGGGAAGGATGCCCTACCAAAATCTCACCATTCCAAAATGGACCCAGCAGTGATTTGTGAGGGTTTAGGGCAAAACTGAGAAAAGCCATCACTTACTCAGTCACTTGGATCAGCAGTCACCTGCTACTTGAGCTAACTCTTCTTTGGTGTCTGGGCTGCCCATCTTCAATATGTTATTGTAACTCAGAGCATTGCCCCAAACAAAGGCCTGGGAGTAAATGAACTTTGGCTGCAAAATACAAAAGGAGCAGAAGTATTTCTTTGTGCCTCAGAGACCTCTTGTTCCTTTTTGATTCCTTTGTTCCCTCTGTCTCTGACCCTGTTTTGCCTTCTTGCAATGGTCAGAAAGAATTGGCAGAGCTTTTACCCCCAGCTCTTCTCTTCTGAATAAAAGCAGTGCTACATAAAAACCATTACTTCATTTTTTTCTATTTTTCCAGTCCTTTTGTGTATTGTCTGTAGATTTTAGCATCCACAGAGATGTAGAATCCTTAGCAAGGAGTTCTGCAGCACATCACTTAATTATTCCATACCTGCTGACATTCCTCCAAGTTTCAGCTTCTGTTCCCACACTTTCTTCTTAGTGAATCACAACCAGCTGCTGCTCACCGCACCATGGCCACAGTCATCACTCAAGCAGTGATCAGTGGTGAGTTATAGCAAAGCCTGCTTTAATTAACAAAAACAAACAAGGACTATGCTACAGTGTGAAGACATAAGCCCAAGTTAGAGCTAAGAAAACAACCAACCATTTTTGGGCCAGAAAGCTTATGTGAACTGCCAAGTACTGAGGAACATTGAAATTTCACTGCCATTCTCCCTCTGTGAGGAACATTAGTTTTGACCTGCCTTTTCCAACATAAACATAATTCTATGTGCGTGTCATAAAAATGCACATACAAAAAGAACTGTTTCACTGCCTGTTCGTCCCTTGCTGGGAAGGAACAAATTAAACAAACAAATGGCATGTGTTAGTCACATTGCTCCATGCACTGCTGGAGCACTTTCAGATACTCTGGTGCCTTCAATTAGGATCTCTGTACAATTAAATAGAAATGATTTTTTTGGGGCAGTACTGTGACATCTGAATTTAAGTATGAATTACATGAAGCCAGGCAAATGTGACATCCATTAGAATAAGCATGTACCAACCTTCATTAAATATGTGCCTCATGGAATTCTTTCATCTGAACAAACTGCAGATGACTGGCAAAGATTTGATGCTTTCATTTTTAGTACTGATGCTATTCATATTATTTGAGTATCCATAATTGTGAAGTGCCTTGTTTAGAGCTAATGTAGATCCTCTTCTCATACAAATGAGACATATAATACTCTTAAGTGTCATCACTGAAATTGGGCAGTCTGCCGACAGCTGACAAGATTGAACAGAAACATCTCAGACTGCTCAGAATCTGAAAACAGCTTTGTGAGAAAAAAGTTCCCAGCTTCAAAGTTCTTTTCCTTTTGAAGGATTTGTACCTATTCCACTTATAAGATTAATTTTTCATTATTCTTGCTTTCAGTACTTTTCCTGAATGTTTTATGTAATGGTTAAAGGGCATTCTCCAGCAATGCAAATAGTATCAAATCAAATATTTCAGTTAAAAGATCACTTTTATTTGTTTCTTGCCAGATGTCACTGTGTCCTTCTGTCTAAAAGAGAAAAGAGAATCTATCCTTTCACTTCAGAACTCTCCAATCAGCGTTATGACATCTTGAGAACCTCTCATCCATTTCAGGGGAATTAGGACCAGGATCAGCATTTTTACAGTAGATTTCCTCAATATGCCCAAGAGTAAAGTTGTAATCCTTTCTCAAACCAGAAGGTGGCAAGCACTCTTTAAGGATGAGCTGTACTGAAACAAGATAGGCTCCCTCCCGATAAAATTTCAGCCGCCACAGTCCTCTACTCAAACACACAGCTTTGGGTTTTCCAACAAGAGATTTATGTTTTACAGAGTCCAGTAAATGATAGCAGGACTGGACAAAAAGGAAAGCATGGAACAGATTAAAATACATCTTCTGTTGCAATTTAAGCAAAGAACTCTGAGACTAAAGTAGAAAATAATTGTGTAGAAAATAAAGCTGACCAGAAAAACTGAGGTTTCCACCCCACAGCAGCTCTCACATGAGGAGGGCTTCTAAGAGATCTGGATGCCTGCCACACACTGCTGCAGAAGAACCATGAAGTATCTGGAGCTAAACCCCACAGCCCCACAGCCCTTAGGTAAATGCAGCTTAGTCCTACAAAACACTAAATAATGCTTTGCATTAATTTTCTCCGTAAGAAACTGGCCTTATTTACTGTTTTTCAGCAAAAGCTGCACATTTTTACTGTCAGTCATAGAAAATGGAGTAATTTGTGTGTGTTAACAGCAATAGCGGAAAGCTAATGTGTGCTGGGCTGCCAAGTTGGAGGTGTTGGTAGGAAATTGCCTCCCCAGCACTTTCTTCTCAGGCATTTTAGTTACATTTCAGTCTGTAACTTATGTGGTGAAGGGGGAAGAGGTCACCTAGGACATGCTGCACACAGGTGCCTGAATGCTGAATTAATATATCTAGATAAATCTGTTAGGCAAGGAAACCAATACTTCCTCCATTTTAATATTGGTTATATCATCATGACTTAATTTTAGCACTTGGCCTAAAGACTTCATATTCACCAGATTATTTTCCTGACAGCTTTATGTATGTGTGTGTATATATATATATAAAATGTTTAATAAATTGGTGGAAAAGAAAGCTTTCAAATAAAGGACATAATTTCTGAGCTTCTTTTTCAAATCCTGAAGGCCTCAAAGCATGAGGAGGGCAACACAGTCTTCAGATGCCCATGAGAGTTGACAGGGGCTGATGAGTTGAAAGCAGTGATGATACAATCCTCTCTGACATTAATCCCGGACTGTGAGCAAGAGACTGCTTCTGATGCTGTTAGTGTCCTTAATTATATATTACCACAGTGCAAGTGGCTGCAGTGCTGAGAAATCAAACTTACCCATACCACCCCATGCCAGGCACTTGGTGGAAAGGTGATCTCTGCCCCTTCCACTTCCACATGAAAGCTTGAGAAAAAAGTGGATATAAGGATATGTTAGACAGCAGGGAAAACAATATCTTCATCTTCATGGCAGGCCATGGACTCAGCTTTTCCTTTCTCTTGACCATGTTAAATATTGGGGAAAGAGGGTTGTTTGAGATTTTTTAAAGGTACCACAACAAAAATGCAAAATCGATCACAGCAGATGGAAATGGATTTGAGAAAGTACAATCATCTTGCATGCATCCAAACTGTACTCAGAACCAGCTAATCCTTATGTAGGATTTATTATGTCTAGGGGGCAGGGCATGCCCATCTTATACTTCTAACCACCAAACCCACATCCAGAAACAAAAACTGCCTTGTCTCACAGGCATGTTTCACTTGAAGTGCCCTTCTGCAAGTGGCTTCATGGCCTTGAGCACCTCCTGCTCACAGGTCTGCAGCAGAAGCTAGCTTTGCCTTGGAGCAAAATACTGACAGTACTTCACCTCTCATCCTCTGATTACTTTGCCCCATGCTGCAAGCTCAGTGTGTTTGTATTTGTGACTCTGAGCTCAGCAGTGAAAAATATTCTGTTTACTGAACCCATGGGTCAAGCTCAGAGCTCAGAGCCTAAAGACATGCTATTCCCTGCAAAATGCATGCTGACCTACTGAGCTGGTATCAAATCCATGGGCAGCAAGAGAAATGGGGTGGGGTAACATCTGAGATAATGCCAAAGGATATAGTGCAGAGGAAGTTCGAGGCAAACAGGTTTTAATTAGTGTCATTCAGCCATTTGGATATTATTTGCTGAATACCATGCTAGATTTAACAAGGCATTTCTTTGCCAACCATTGCATACATTAAAGATTGCCCAGAAGGGAATCCTATGCAGAAGAGACCTAAATCAGAGTTTAAAGGGTGAAGTCTACCTTTTACCCTGCTTCCAAGTAATTACAGGACAGTAAAACATTATTGCCCTCTCACTCCAGCTCCTGCTTACTTCTGCCAACTGGTCTTATTATTCCTGTTTTAATAGGTGTCACTGGAAAACAGGACATGAATAGATGCTGCCTTCTCAGCTGGCTTCGAAGCAAGCACAAAGCAAAGACCAGAAAGGACAAAAAACTGAGGAAGGAACTATTTCAGTTGGACCTGCAAGTGAGGGTTCCTGCAAACATGAGGCTGAGGCTGAGAAGTGAAATCTGCAAAGACTTCCTGACTTTTTTTGAGAAAGATGCTGCCTACTCTTTTCTGCTGACACTGGTACCCTTTCTGCCCCTTCACAGTTACAAAAATGGACCAGTGCCCAGTGGCTGGTTCTTTTCTTTTGGAAGTGCCATGCTAGGCAGCTCAGCAGGCTGCAGGTGCCAGCCCAGTCGTCATCTGTCCAAGCAAAAGAGACCAACTTGGCCTTCTGGGAGCAAGGGGTAGTAAGATACTGGCTACATACTGGAGGATTTGTCCATGATACAGATTGCTCCTCATGCAGAACAAAGCAGAAGTCATAGATCTAGTATCAGCTTTGGGAGACCTCAAAAAGGCCTCTCAGATGGATAGAAATTTCACCTCCATGTGGTTTTCCAGAGCAACTGAAGGCTGTGAATGTGTCATGTGGCGTATCTTGGAGATGAAGAAGGGGCAAGAAGGAACAACTGGCAGGAACATGATCACATCTTAATGCTGTTTTTCTCAAACTGGAACATTTCTTGTTTAATTACCTTCTAAATGCCGTATTTACCCTCTTAAAGTGAAGCTAGATTTTAATATTAGCTGTTAAATAATGTGAAACCAGAATAGGTTCACCCAGATTAAAAATTCGTATATATATTTTTTTTAATCCTTTGCTCTAGTTCTCTAAATTCCTCCAGGTCAATACAAACAAAATTCCTCTCCTGACTCTTCAGTCTGTCCCTTACAAGTCCATTATTTATTTAGCACTATTTTTATGCTTAAAGAAGCATCTATCTGAACCCTTTTCTAACTATTAATATCATAATACAGTCTAACACTATTCTGTGACTTTTCTGTGACTGTGCACTATGACCTTCATACTTTCAAACATTTCCTGCCTTTTCAAAGAGTACGGATAATTTGCTAGGACAAAACTAGTCCATTGCAGGACTCTCTGAAAGCTGACTATATTCTACCCCTGACTATTGTCTCCAGTTGAAAACTGTGGACTTTCTTTTACATATTTTGAGAAATGAGATTGAAAAGTTAAAGAAGGGGAAGAGGAATGTAAACCTTAATGTGGATACCAATGTGGCAGGTAGTAAATGCAACTAAAATTCACACTCTAACCGGACTCCCCTCCTCTGTAGCCCAGGCTGAAAGAGCCCCTGTGACTTCTGTCTTTGGCAGCTGTTCAGTGGACTGCAGCTGAATTTGGTCACGTGAATCTATGGGAGTCAAACCTGCCAAGTTCCTCTTAACTCCACTTGGTACAGACTCATCTTTATTTAATGCTCTTTCTACCCCTGCTGTGGCTTGGTGAAGCTCTTCTCTGTAATTTCCGTTAAGATGCACAGGTGAGAAGCATCACATACTTAGAAGAGCAAATAACCTCTCTACCTTCCTGTTGTCTTGGTTAGATGGAAGATTTATCCTAGAAAGGAGTCACAACTAGACAGCCAGAAGTGTTCTGAGATCCTGGTGACAAAGAAAGCAGAGCAGCAGAGAAGGCAGGCACTGCTCATTGCTAGTTCTTGCCCCAAGAGAAGGCACAATCCAACCATGGCACTGAGAAGTAAATGAGAACTACTGAGTTTCCAAAGCCTGGTGAAATCCTGAGGTACAAAACAAACCTGTCTGTCAGGGAGATTTTTGGAAGAGGCCCAAAGTCCTGGTATCACCAGACTCCAGACCTACGTTTGCCCCCCAGCTGCCCATTTCTGTTTGGAAACTTGTGCAATCTCTATTGTAATGCTAGCTTTCTGACCATAGAGCTGTTGAGGCAGAATCAATACTGCATTGAGTTCTCGTTAACTTTTGGGTGAAATGTGCATACTCCTGGCTCCGCTGAGGAAATGGCTGTTATTTCCCCATTCTAGAGATGTTCCTATTTGTCAATACATCTGCAAGCATGACCCTGGAAGTCAGAGCCCATTACAACAACAATCACCAGTCCAGGTGGAAATTAACCGAAAAAGGATTTATTTATTTTTATCAACAACAAACAACAACAAAATGCATTGTGGCAAAGTAACTGAAAGAAACTCACAACTTTTAATGAAAGCTAAAGTGATTGCATTGAAACCAAGTTAATTATATCACTGTATTATTGCTGCCTGACAGATTAATTTCATTTACAGTCAGTGGAGAGGTAACCCACGCTAGAAGCCCATTGCAAAAGTTTTTCATTGATTTTTAATGGGCTTTAGACTGGATCTTTGGCCAGTTTTTCCTTTATGCCTCTGTAATGCTGAGCCATGAAAGAATAGAATTTAGTTCTACTTTTTGTGCATTTTTTCAGAGGAAAATTATTGGCAGTGGTGATATTAATACTGCAAGGTGAACTAGATCCCTTTCTGGCAAGTCCAAAATACTGTTTTAATAGCAAGAGGTGTAATAATCACCTGCTGAAATGAGTTCTCATATGAAAAGGTAGGTTTTTTTTCTTGCTCAAACCACTATTTTAATACTCTCATTTTCAGAAGGTCTTTTTTTTCCACTATTTTTCCCACTTAGAAATCATTATAAAAGCTGCATCACCAAATAGCTGACTGTAGCAGCTTCACAGCTAAGTGCTACTTTTCACTTTAAAGTAACACTCCCTCCTTCAGTGTTATTTAAAAGTGATGATATTACTTTCAAAAAGAAAGCATCTTGTCCATCAATTTCTGACTATTTTCTACCTCATGGGAAATTGTTCTACAATTAAAGAAAGTAAGAAAAGTTTCACTTATACTTGTTTTTCCCCAAGGAAAAAAAAAATATTATTCCTATAAGAAAAGTTTGAATGGGACCTTTCGCGCCAAAATCTCCTTGGGAAAAGTTTTTCTTCTCTGCTGTGTGTTAGATGTGACCTTTTCCTTCTTCTTCATGAAACACTGAATTAAGACTCTTCCCAGCTGAATGATGTATGCAATTTGTTTCCTGGCTGTCATTTTTATGGTCTACATGATAGCTGTAATCTAGGGTGCAGTGTTGAGACAGCCAGTTCCATCTGCACCCTTCTAGCCAGACTTTTTAGTTCTTTACCTGCTCCACAAGACTGAGATGCTTTCAAATTAAATCACTGCTGTTTAATCTACAGAGGTTGATGCAGTATTTGCTTTGAGTCATAGTTGAGAACTATACATCCAAAGACCATCTTTATAAAAATATGTAAAGTAGGAATGAAAAACAGAGAAAGAATTGTCCATATACAGGAATGTAATTTGCAGAAGAGAGCTTTCCAGAGTGTTTTAAACAACCTTTAATACCTAGACATGGGCATTTTCCTGACTCTCATTTTCCTTTTCATGGCAAGTGTGACAAGTAGAAAGTTTCCTTTTCATATTTGTATAGTTGTTGAAAATGTGAAAAAGTAAACCTCTGCAGTCCCTGTAGCAGTAGGCAATGGCAAAACATCTGGTTTAACCCCCCAGGATTTTAGGCTCCAGCCTCAAAAGCATCTGTCTGATCCTTTACATATTTACAGAAAGCAATGTCAAATATCACACAGCTTAAATGTTTGCTAATGGAAAGGCACACAGGATCAAGAAGGTTTACACTTCTTCGTGCTGCTATAAAAAGCTCTGCAGCACCTCACATTTCCCCAAGAGGAGGGTTTGTCTTCTTGTTGCTAATCTAACTTTCTGTCCCACTCGCTCTGGTTCAGCAGGGCACCGAGTGGGTCTCACTCCCTGTCCCAGAAGTGGTGGGACACTTAAATTGGTCTTTAAGTATGAAACATACTGCTACAATGGATAGTTCTCTCATTAGAATTTCAAATCCAGTCCTTCTACATTTTAGTTTCATATTTTCACTTTATGCTTAAGAGAATCAGTTATATCCACTTATTACAAGGTACTGGCTGAGACATCTGCTGCTTTGTGCATAGTCCCCCCCCAACTAGGCAGCTACAGTAGCTACAGACAGTCACATAGCCAGAAGAGAGTTATAGAGGAACTATGTAGTAGTTCCTCTAGAGTATATTCATATTAATCTTAGTCATAAGACACGGCTAATTGTTGACATGGGAGCAGAAACAATTTATTGGTTTATGCTTATAAAAATTGTAAGGTTCTATGGTTACATACCACATTCAGTATTTTTTTATGGTTGAACTCATCCTCACCTGGGTAATTTCACCAGATCTGAATGCTTTTAAGGTGGTGTAAGGCAGTTTGCACATGAAAAAGGAGTATATCAGTTTGGTACTTAGTCTGGATCAGGGATGAATAAGGAGAAGTAGGTGATACATGATAGAGGTCTATTAAATCTTGTGTGGCTCAAGAAAGGTTTACCTCTGGCAAAACATGGACTAAGAGGTGTTTATGGTTTCTTAACAGGGAGCAGGTTTAAAACAAAGCAAAGTCAATACTTCACAATATATAGAGTTATGAATGTCCTTGCTGCAGGATATGGTTTAGTAGGGGATAAAAGTTTATGGCTTCAAAAAGGAACTGGAGAAATGCATAGAAGAAATATCCCTTGGAAGCCGTCGTCATCCTCTCCCACTCCACTAATAAGCAAACTGAAAGTAACTGAAATTTGGGAAATCAGCCTTCCCAAAGTTGTGGAAATACGATGGATTTGCCGTGCTCTTATACTCTTGTGTAGAAACAGGATCCTGGATGGGGGAAAGTTGGCCTTACTCCATGGGGCTTTATGTTCTACATTTATCCAGCATTCCAAGCCTGAAATTTATAGAGAAATTTACTTCTGTAAATCAAGTTATAAAGCTAGGTCCTCAGCAGACATGTTGCTTTAATTGTTAGTTGTGAAGTTAATTTGCCAAGACCCAATAGCTCTGTCTCCAGTGGCAGCCACTATTTTCAGACAACAAATGTGGTATCAGTAATTTTTATAGCCTTTTAATATGTTTTCTCCTAAGACAATGCTGCATAGAGAATAGCTTAATGATCCAAATTGCAACAAGTTTTAGCTACCAAAAAATGAGCTTATAATGCCACTTAATGTATTCAATGCATCATCACTTGCCAGGAACATACCACACTGAAGGCAGAGAAAGCAAGACACCACATTTGTTTAACAGTGCCTTGCTCTTTATTACTTGCAAGCAAATGCAGTGCAGAAAGAAGTTATTGTATAACTCAGGGTGGAGTCCTCCTATAAGAATATGCAAGGTAATTTAGAGTGATATTTTCCCTGAAGTGACAAACTAACTTTAAGGGAAGACAGCTCTCCCACTAAATGGATAACTGGTCTGCATGTGCCTTCTTACTCAGATGTATAGCAACAGTTGAGATCATAAACCCCAACAATATCAGAAGACTGTGAAGAGTCCCACTGATTTCAGTAGGCTTTGTATCAGGAGTTCCCCTTCAAATACCTTCACTTCTTTCTTTAGAAATGAACAAATTTTCCAACTATAATTTTACCTTGGATTTCTTTTTCAATGAATATGAAACCATATGGTACCACTCAAGCAAACCAACAGCACGTGGAATTCCTCATGTTGTGCAATTACTGTCATCTGACAATGGGTGAGGTAGAACCTGGAAATGGGGTGCTTTGAGAAAAACATTGTGATTTGTGAGCAGCTTCGGGGTTAGCCACAAGCAAGACCTGGTGTCAGCAGTTCCTCAGCACCTGGCTGTGTGCCTGATCCTACCCTGCAGCAGATCCTTCATGACTGCCCTCAGTTGAGCCTGCTGATGAAAAGCAGCATTCACATACGATAGCCCAGTTTGCTCAGAGGGAGTTATCACAACTTGGCTGACACACAACAAAACTGTCACATAGCAGCAACTTGCTCCTCTGAGCTCTCGGCTAGATCAATCACTGTTGTTATTATCTGAATCACTGAAACTGCAGGTCTTGAGGTTTTTATTCTAGGGGAATGATTTTAAAAGCTGCTTGTCTATTCTGTAAATATATGTACCTGACTTCCCACTTTGTCCTCTTAATCACAAGATTTCAACCAAAGAGCAAATAACCAGCTGGCCCAAATCAAGATTTCTCTGTGACAGCTCAATCTTTTCAGGAATTTTGGGGATTTTTCCTTCCATATAGTTTGTTTGGTAGAGTTGGGTTTTTTCTTCCTGTCTGTGAAGGGTGTAGGTATCAAGAAAAAATGAACCAGCATCCCCTTGCAA
This sequence comes from Bolborhynchus lineola, assembly GCA_025448015.1. Lineage (NCBI taxonomy): Eukaryota > Metazoa > Chordata > Aves > Psittaciformes > Psittacidae > Bolborhynchus > Bolborhynchus lineola. The sequence continues at coordinate 48,917 of JAOEHX010045840.1, forward strand.
GATGTAATTTCAATCCAAGGCCAAGGAAAGCTCTACCTAAAAAGTTCCAATTTCAACAGCAAATCTGTGATCTTTATTGTTCTTTACAGTATCTGCTTTATGATGGACATGTTACCTTCTATTCATTGCACCTCCTTGTAAGTACTCTTGCCCATTGCTGTGGTTCAATCCAGTGCAAAGAAATAATTCACACTGATACTAGCAGAGTTACTATATATTTTATTAACTAAGATACTATCAGGAATGGGTAAAGCAGCCTAACACCATGATCCTTAACAATATTTAATCCATATAATTATTGTGAAGGCTTAATCTCTAAGGCTCAGCCCTTTTTAATGTTTTGAAAATTATTCCTTTTTAAAGTATAAAGTCACTGCTGCAGAAACTTGATTTGATGTGTGTTATCCACAGGCATCTGTTTTATTCAAAATAAATTTAGATGCCTGATGTCCAGCCCCATGAGGTTAAGTACCCATGTGG
>JAOEHX010045841.1:0-57689 GCA_025448015.1 Bolborhynchus lineola
CTGGATTTGATATAGCCTTGGGTGGCGTGGTTTAGTGGGAAGTGTCCCTGCCCATGGCAGGGGGTTGGAACTGGATGATCTTCAGGTCCTTTCCAACCCGAACTATTCTATGATTCTGTGATTCTGTATTTTCATGTTTTGGTTGATTATTATCAAACTTCAGAGCAATGAGACTTCATTTCTAGCCCCAGATAACATTTGGAGATTCCCCAGCTCTTTGTGACCATGGGAAAAGTTTGTAAACATTTCATTCCTTCATTTGCACAATGAGGATAATAACAACTGTACTATATAAACAAGTATTTTTATGAAAGAAGTGCATATAGAGGCACTGGACTTCACAGGTGTGCTTTACAATGTGTTATTGGGAGTTATATTCTTTGTAAATGCTGAGACAGTATTAGATAATAGAGTTTGAATATAAAATGTTCATCATTATCACCATTGTTATTATTATTTTATTTGACTGTACAAAAGAAGAGACACGGAAATGAAACAGTATTGATCCGTTGTAATTTACCTGGCTCTAAATCAGGCTTTTGTTTAGCTATATGAGGAAAGCAGAATGCCTTTGTCCCATCTTTTTAATATGTTTTTTCCTTGAATTTTCTGGGTTTAATGAAATGCAATCAATTTTTAGGCAATGGCTTGTCGTGCACATCAGAACACAAAGTGACATAAATTATCACCATTGTTGCTGTAAGTACAGGTGAGGATAATATATTTAGCATTTTATCACATCTTATAAAGAAAGAAGAAAGTATGGAAAAAAGTTCCCTTTGTGTACTGCAAACTTATTCTAGCAATGTAAATGACATTGCTACAGAGAACGTAGTTCACTCCAGGTCATCAGGAAGGGTGCTGGACACGGCAGTCTGCTTTTGTCTCCTGTCTAGAAGCTCAGAGGAGCTTTCAGTGGTGGCTTTCACATGGGTTGCATTGTTCTGTCTGTTAGTGTGCAAAATATATTTTCCAGTATAACAGGACATATTTTTGCTTTTGTGATCAATATTGAATCAGAGGAACAAAGATGAAGTGTGTGTTTCCCTTCTCCCATATTTCCCCATCCAGTATTGTATTCAAGGTTTTTTATCCACTCTAATACTTTGCTCTTGCCTTCCTCGAATTGCATCTATTTATTTCAAACCATTTTCTACTCTATTAAGATAATTTTGAATTTTAAAGATGTTCTCCAGTGTGCTTACAGCCCCTCCCAGCTTGGCATCATCTGCAAATTTAATTAATTTAATTAAATGAAAATTAACTGAAAGACTCTCATTGACTTCAAGGGGCGTTGGAGTGAATCCAGACTGCCTTACATCTTTAAGAAGGGGTTCAAGGGAAATACACTTATTGCTTTACAGGTCGTTTTTGTAAGCAAGAAGACAGATGCATGCTGAATAATTCAGGGTCATCATTGCTGACTGAGAGAGATTTAACTAATTTATCAAAATAATGACCTTTGTTCACAGTGGGGAGCAAGTGGGTTTGGGTTATTTCTATCCCCAGAGAGACACTGGAGGAGCATGGGTTTAGACCTGCACCATCACAAGGGACTTGTTTAGAGATGTAAAATGAAAGGTAAGCATCGGTAGCAGTGGTGTTTGCAGATGGTGGGAGACGTGTTAGAATGATGAAGGTGATACTTTCTTTTTAGCCTGATGGAAACAGCACTGCTACCCAGTCTGTGCAATACTTGGGAATGCCAGGATCACACCTGTCCCGTTCCCAGCTTTGGCCTTGTGTACATATGCATGCGCACATGCATACACACACATATGCATGCACCACTTGATTCATTGCTGTTTCCCCATTAAAAGGAAATCAGAAGGCATTGAGAGCATGACAACTTCCTTAAATGAATGCAAGGAGAGCAAGTCCCTAGCAGAGGGGGAAAGGACAGACAGCCCAGTCTGGATCTTGGTTGGTAACAAGCAAGGTGCAGAGAGGAGTTTGTTAAAAGCAAGTGTATCGGGCAGTGGACCCCCCTAGCCATGCCTGTCTGCTGCAACTCATGCAAGTATGGTCACAGTCTGACCTCCATGTGTCACAGCTTACTAGTGGGAGGGGTGATGAGCTCCCAGCCATGTGCCATTCTGCGGTCCATCTTGGGAACTCATCTTCAGTTCTCCAGAAATAGGCAACTGGAGAAAGAGGTTGTTGTGTTAGTGAGTCAAGTGAGGAAGGAAATCCCCTCATTGCTCAGCACCTCAGCCCACTGCTCCAGTGGGGAAGGATGCTCCTGTTCCAATACAAACTTTGCAGTCACTTTGACAGCAAGTGTTTGGAAAACACTCCCTGGCATTCTGGCCTGTCCATGTTGCTTCCTGCCAGCTTTCATCTGGCATTTGTTTATTATGGCTGCTGCTCTGCTGTTGGAGCACAGTCCTGCTTAGATATATGCTTCTCTGCAAGTGATTTTTGGCTTAAAAAGGCTTAGGTCTCTTCGAGAAATTTTTCATGCTTTGCTATTTCGTTATTTTCTCCAGTCACTGCAAGGTGTTGGCCAACTTTCCAGAGCCTGGCATGCATGCATGAGTGTATGTATATTGCAACAGATTTCTCCGTCTTCCTCTAAGTGGTAATGGTGGATGTCTTGCTGAATACTTGCCAGAGGAACAGAATTAGGCTTTGCCTGTACAAACTCGGCTATCAGAAAGAGGACTGGGTCTTTAAGACTCTTTGAAGCCATCCTGTTACCAAGATTGAAATCTCTTTGTTCCTGTAGCTCTAAAGCCTGCCATTGCTGAACATATGTAATCTCCTTTTCCCTGTGTTGGGGTGACTGAAATGCAGTGCCCTCGCTCAGGATGGTGTCTAAGTTACACAAGTAATTTCAGCAGCAATAGGTCATTGTTCTATTAAGTGCTAGCTGAGACATGGCTAAACTGAAGGAGTTGCCTGCAGATCTGTGCTTGTGGGACACTGAAGTCTGAGAGCAGTGAAGAGTTCAAATTCCTCTCCTTTCATCTTGTTATTCTCTTCTCACTGCAGGGTCTTTTTGTTCACTTCTGTGTGGCTCTCACCTCCTTCAAGTCTGCGGAGGTCTGGTCTCATACGTGGCTTAGGTCAGATCAGTTCTCAGTTGTGTCCTTAATGAAAATTTGTGTATAACCTGTAACTCTTTTGGAAAGAAATTAGAAGAGCAGGACACTTCTTGTCTGAGGGCACAAGTCCTGGCCCTTTTATGGCAGAATGAAAGCTTACCAGAGTCAGAGAAAAGTCTGAGGTTTGGATGAAATCCTTCGCAGAAATACTGCATCCTTAATGCTGGAATCACAAAGATTGTCCCATGAAATAGAAAAGTGCCATTGTCTCCATTTAATGGATGGTAAATGACTCTACTAAAGACTAGATCAACTGGATTGTTGACTATGCTAATCCAGTTTGTTGCTGGAGGGCTAGAGACATGAAATGCCTGCAATGTCTATGGCATGCCATGGCCTATGGCACAGAGATGCCCAAGCTACTGAGTCTACCCAGTGCTGTACTCTGTGGAACAAGGTACAGAGCTAAATCGTGGCCACAGCACTGTGCATACATATCTATTGCTTTTAGTGCTCAGCTGGTTAGGGATGTTGTAAATCTCCATAGATCTCCCAGCTTGAGGACTGGCGCGCCCAGAGTGCAGGTGCACACTGCACATGTGGTATTGGTAGAGGAACCATCATAACTGGGTCTTCCCAGCCCCATGCAGTAGCCTTCACCACTCTCCTGCTGTCCTTCCTTCGTGGCTGTTTTTGTCAAGAACCCAGGCCAAACTTTATAATCCATTTGCAAATGTCAAAGTGTCATTTCTGAGTCCTCAGTAACCACCTGTCGCCGCACCACGAGCTGTGTAATTAGAACTGACAATCCCTGTCTGGAGATTTCTTGGAAACTGGGAAAATGAGAATGTTGTCAAAAAAAAAAGTTAGCAGTGCCTCCAGCCTGCAGTGCAGTGATGGAGATGAAAGCTGAGTGAATGTATCAGCCCAGTGCCTTTTTCTGACTAGTTTAGAAGTCAAAAATGGTCGATAAAGATTTACATTTCTCTTACAGCCTTAAAGAAAATGTATTTTAAGATGGATTCTTTATGTCTCTTCTGTTTGCTGGACCAAACTAGCAGCAAGTTTCATAGCAGTCATGCTTAAAGCCACAATAAAGGTGACAATTTCATTTTGCTTCAGTTGATTGAAAAGAACTTCTGTATTTTATTCATTTTCTAGTTTTTTAGTAGTTTTCCATGAAATTATGAAAACTCCGTAAAAGAGGATCTTATTTTTTCTACCAGAGAAAATACATCTAATTGGAGTCAGTGTTAGATCATGCCATGTTCTCAATTGAGTAACAGACACAAGTCTCAGAATACGATGTGAATGGTTTGTAGGTGATCAGTGACTTTCAGTGGCCTTTAGTGCTCAGATTTGGGAATTGAGCTGAGGACCTTCTGAGTTAGGGGCCCAGTCTGAACTAGGGGAGCTGAGGCACGGAGCTTGCCCAGCCGTGGGATCTTACACTGTGCACCAGGGTGTGCGGAGGAGCTGTGGTACACACTACCCAGCACATCATGCATACTTCACTTCCATCCCACCTACACCCTCAAAAGCAGCGTATATGTAACAGTCATTTGAATTTGCTGGTGACGGAGAGCTCTCCTTTGCACTTGTACAATATATCAAAAATGACCTGGTAAGGATAGATGAGAAATGACTGGAAATGTGTCTCAGGGTAATGAAAAGAAAACCAGGAGTTCTTTAGAAAGACAAGCTTGTTAACGTAATTGTAATGTATGTGATGGCAGTGCCAAAAAAGGAAATTCAACATAGCCAGTGGAAACAATGTTCTAAGCAAATATTGCAGAGATTCAGACAGTCCAATCCTTACGTCTGCTTCTGTGATGATCCTGCAAGGGTACCACCGCAAAAGATAAAAGGTACCACAGCTGCTGAGCCACAAGAAGATGCCAAGAGGGTGGCAGGCAGTGTGTGTGCCAATAGCTAAAGTGTGGAGTTCCCACAGGTAGTGGGGTCAAGGGAACACCTCGCTGCCACAGCAGAGTCTGCCCTGGTTTGGTGTAATGGGGCACTGTGGTAGAAGAGCCCAGGATTTTGGGAATCATTTCTGGGCTGGGTCACACATGGACTGGGAAACCTTAGGCGTGTGTTCTGATCTCTCTGTGGTTCAGCTCTCTATCTCAAACAGTAAGTAGAAGTCTGATTCCCTGCCTTGGTCAGGTGTCGTAAGAGCTGTATGAAGGGAACAACACCAGGTAGCAGGGGTCTCATCTCTGACTGTAGAGTGTTGCTACAGTATGTTGGACTTGGTGGTTATGAAAGGGGAGTGATCTCCACATTGCTGAAACCGTACCTCACTGAGGAATAACCTGGTGGGTGCCAAAGAGAATTGCACACATACTTTCTGTGATCAGCATACGAGGGAATAAAACACACATACCTGGTAAATTCATCCAGACACAGATTTGTTGCTCAATATAAGACAAAACAGTGCAAAATCAGTATTATGGTAGCCAATATAAATATTTTTGGCTGTTTGTGAATGAGATTTGATGTCTTCAGCTGAATTGCAGGTGGGATTGCATGTGGAACAGAAAGGAGTTGGCAGGGATTCTAGTTTCCTGTAGACAAGGGGAGTATAAAGTATCCTAGATACAACAGTTAGATGCTTTGCACACCTAGTTTTACTGTCATGATAATTACAGATAAAATCAGAGTTACTGACTGCAGGTTAATGCTGCTGGTTCCACATTTCACAGTCTGGGTCTGACATCAATGTTTTGATTCTGGAGTGTTCCAACGTGCTGGGAATGCTGGGGAACAGTGGGACTGCTTCACGCTGGCACTGCCAACGTTCCTTTGCCAGTCCTTTTTGCAATGGGGAGATTCCGCATCTTCTGAGGTCCTTCTTGCCCTGGTTGAATACAGGAATTCCATAAAATACCTTGCCTTCCTATGAGTTCGGTCAGATTTGTTGTGCACACAGTTCTGCCTGTTTTCCTCCCAGCTGCTCCCAAAGGTGTGGGTTTGGCATACAGTATGAGCAGCCCTTGGAACAGGCTGTTTTAGGCTGTGTGCTCTCAATTACCATCTCTCTCCCTCATTGCTTCACTGACTGGATCTGACAAATAAGGAAGACTGACCATCCCCTTTGCAGCGTGGTTGCAGTGTTTAGTCTGTCTGATTTGCCACATTATTGATCTGCTCTGCTTCGCTTGGAAGTCAGGTATTTATTACCCACAAACAAGCAGCCTGTGTGTCTCCTTTCTTTCCTGAGTGCAAGGCAATGTTCTATTGTTGTTACTCCTCTTTAAGCTTTCCTGGAAGGAGGGGAGAAATGCCATTCTTAGTTTAGTAATAAAAAGCTTGGGGTACTGGATGTGGTCATCATTCTTCTCCCACTTCACTTGGACGCCTGCAGTGAGTGATACAGTGAGTGTTACAGAGTGCATGTGGCTTTCCGATCAAGAGAGAAACAGGGAGATGTAGCTTAATTAGCATCAGCAAGAAAGTGTTGACACATTCATTACAAACAATTGTGGCTTCTAAAATCTAAAGCACAAGGTGGTGGGTTGAGTCCAGCATCTTTCTGGCCAGTTGTCGGACAGTACTTGCCTGCCTGCTCTCCTGCATGGCAGTGCTGACATTCCCATGTCCCACTGACTTAGAGGCACAGACACCAAAGCCGTCTCTTATTCTTCTGCTTATCCTCTGCTGGCACTGCTTGCTGAACACCAAGAGCAGCAGGTGGACAGGAAGTCACCACCTTCCTTTTCCAGCTGGAAAGCAGGAGTTGCAGCCAAGCCAACAGCAAATGAGGAATGGCCATAGCAGCAAAAGGGGTGGAGAACTGCAGGGGTGAATGGAGCCATTTGGTTTCTCTTTGCATTGCCTGCTTGCCAGGGACACAGCTTCACCCTTAACGCTGCATCCCACAGAACTGTACTGTGTGCTTGGTGTGGCTGTGATCAAGTGCTGGTGCAGGTGAAAAAAGTGAAGGGCTGTCCTCTAAGTACAAATTCCAAGCAAGAGAAAGATGTACTTGTGTAACCCTAGCACCTGAGCTCGCTCTTGTTTCCTTTAGATTGAGCTTTGCATAATCCCTGTAAAACAAGGGGATAATATCCTCATTTTGCAAATACATCAAAGGGAGATTAAAGCCCAGATTCTCAAAGAGATTTAACCACCAAACTCCCCTTGAGTTTAATGGGAGATAACACTTCAATATCTTTGAGAATATGGATCTCAATAAATTACACACAGTCACCTACTAAGTGTGTGATGGAGTTGGGAATTGATCCCAGACTTTGAGGAAGCCTGTTCTGTGCTTTTACTCTCCTTTCTGCAGATAAGAATAGCACTATTCTTTGCGCTAAAGGTACTCCTGATTTCATATGATTGGATTTTAATTGAGCAGAGTTTCACTGTGAAGGTTTTGTTTTGATTTGTGGCCCCAGCTGATTATGGCTTATTGGGGAAAATTTGGCACAATATATTCTGTCAGATTTGTAGCTCTGTAAAACAGCTTCGTGAAATTGTGCTGATTTCCTGGGAATTTAATCTCTAACAGAAAAGGGAAGAAAGGGATGCTAGCAGGTTCCTGTTGTGTCAAAGAAACATCTTGGTTTGACATTTCCAAAATGAAATGTGTTGATTTTTCATTTTAAAATAACATTTTTTCTTGATGTTGTGGTATTTTTACATAATTTTAATCTGAAATTGAAATGAAACCGCATTTCATGACCCAAAAATTAAAGCAAATGTAGGTGTCTTGAAAGCCCTCGTGAAATGAAGCGTTCATCCCCCAGGCAGTTCTACTGCCTGTCTCATAGGAGATTCCCATGTGCTCTGGGAACACGTCATCCCAGGTGGCTCCTGGCTGTCCTGTGCATCGCAGCAGACTGGGGACAAGGACGAAGCTCTTTCCAGACTGCAGTTATTCCTTAGGCAGGTACTTAGACATGGTGTGTGAGGGGGGTTTAGTGATGTGTCCGTAAATGCCTGCATGGCAGCTGCTCTTCTCTTACTACATCCTTGACAAACGTATGAATTCTGTGCAGATCCACTGCATAGAGATAAATTTAACTGTTCTTACTGTGGAAATGAGTGCAAAAGCTACATGGAAGGGAAAAATCCACCAAAATCTTATGCACCAAATCTCAATTTAAAAAAATCAAAAGGTGATTCCTGAGGAGAGAATTTCATTGAAGGGATTTCTCAGTTGGTAACACCAACACACTGCATTGTGTCAGACACATAACTTCATAAAGTAAGTATTAAACTTGCAGCTAGAATTGAATGTTTGCCCAGAATTGTAAGTCCTTTCAAAATGTGCCATTGCGTATCGCACTCAGGTACATTTTGCTGAGGGTAATATATTGATGTTTGCCACAAAGCTGTAGAACAAATGAAAGAATTTCATAGAAATTAATTTGTATTAGAGTTCTCTCAGTCAGTATTCACTGTGATGTGCTTCAGGTGGATAAATGCAGCAAAAAAAGCATTTTTCATTTGCACAGGTCTCTGCTAATATCTATTTATTGCTGAAGCTCCTCTGGAGCAGTGCTAGGTGTGTTTCCATGATGACACTATGGAGATGCCTAACAGGAAATAAGCTCTTAAGACCCTTAGAAACTAAGGGAGATGTTTGTCTCTGGGTAAAAAAGCAGATACAGATGTGGATCACGGCATTTTTTGGTGTCATACTGCATTAGGAAAAACACTGCAGGAAAGTGTGGATGCTTTGGGGGTGTGGACTTTCAAACTTGAGAGCACCCTCTACTTTTTCTGACTCTCATCACTTGTGTGTCACTTGTCACCTCTTGTAAAGGAGACACAACCTTTCTGCACAGAGCAGAGAAGCAGTATAAAGGGATGAAGAGGTATAAAGCCTTGTGAACACAGCTGATCGTTTAGCAGCTATTTTGGCAGATACTTCAGTACTCACAGTCAAAATTCAAAACATTTAAAATTATGAAGACCTTATGCAGTGTACACCCCCTGCATGGGGAAAGCTGTCAAGGTGATGTGGGATTTAAAGTCTGTCTGGAATCCAGTTGTTAGGGTTCAAGACAAGTCGTTCTCCTTTCAGCAGCTGTGGAGCAGGCTGGCTTGGGATGCTCACCCTGCTGAACATGCAAGTCACTGACTGAGGAATGGGAAGAGCATCACTAAACTCGATGCAATACCCATTTGTCTTTACGGTTTCTTCCGGGGGGTGGTGGTGGTGGTGGTGTTGGAGTGAGAATCTTCTTTTCTCTGCAACACAGGAAGTGCTTTAATTATTCCTCAAGAGCAGCTGTTCAGTGCTTGTTCCTAATTCCAGCAGCATCCAGGGTAGTTAATGGCTCTGCTGCTGCCATCAGGTCTGACGACAGAGATTTCTCAAACTTGGAATCCTCACAGAATCCCAGGTCACTTTTTGGGACATACAGTGGTCTTAGGGCTGATCTACCTGCTGAGTTGCTTCTTTGTTATAGTCATTTATTTCTGCCTTGCTTCATTTCAGGCTGGATTCAGTTATCACAGTAACGAATCTCACTCCTGCACTGCGGGTTAAGCACGGGTGATTAAAGGTGACTCCGCCTCCCCCGAGTCATTTATAAGTGACTTATAGAGCTAATAATGGCCTCATCCTTTTGTACCTTGGTACACAGCTTGTGTTCTGGAGTCTTTTATAGCTCAAATGAGCTGGTTTCACTTATTTATCTCCCTCCTCATTCAATTTTAATGGTTATAAGAGACTCCCCCATTCTTCTTCTGACAGCAGTGATTTAGGCAGGGCTCATTAACATAACTTACTTTACTAAATACCACCATTTATGCTGGTAGACCAAGGAAAATGTGTGCAGTGCTAAATCAGAGGAGATCCCATGAGCTTGCCAAGGTGGCAGGGCTTTGTTTGAAGCATATATTATAAAAGAAGAATGCTTGTATGGGGGCAGGATCACTTACAGAACATGCAGTGGGGACCAGAGCCCCAGAGTGTTTCTGAAATACAGATTTTACATGGAAATATCAGACACTTTCCTAATAGGCCACCCTTGAAATGCCTAAACCAGAGCTGCTCGAGGTGCATCTTATTTTCAAAGACTTATTAGCTGTGACTTTGTAAGAGTCCTACAGAATTACTGTAGCAGAAAAGCAGTTTCCTGTGAGGGTTTTATCATTATCCCATGGGAATTTAATGATGATAATGGGGTGTGAAAAGACTATTAAAGCTATTTCTGAGAGCTAACAGTGAAATGCTGGGTACCTCTTCTGGGAGTTATGATGTACATTCCTCTTACCCTCCCTCCCATTAGATCTTTGGATTCTATTCAGCCCAGAGCTAACATGGGGTTTATGGGACCAAAGGAATAGTCAGCCACACCGATTCATATCTACCATATACAGCCTCTGCAAATGGGTAATGGGAAAAGCAGTCAAATCCTTTTAGGAAAGGTATGGGAATAATGTTCACTGGAGAACTGGATGCCAGGAGGTCAGTGGGATATGGATTGTGTGTGATTTATGAGGGGCCTTATTGCTTCTTTCCTTGTTTTTCCTGGTCTGGCTGAAGTCCCACTAAGACAAGGCTTCAAAGCATTTAGTGTTTTGTTACAGATAGTCTAGCAAGCGGTGAAATAAAATAAGAGAAATCCATCAAAACAAATTTCTCTTGCTTGTGATCATACCTGAAGAACGTACAGAATGTGGGATGCTTTAAAGGACAGAGCTGACTTCTTTTCAAATAGCACAAACAGGCTTTAAAAGTAAACATTAAAAAGTTTTATTATAAAATGGGGTTTATTATAAAAAAGGTTTTTATTATAAAAAGAGTTTTCTATTATAAAAATATGCCTTGGACCAGCAATGCTTCACTTCTTTTCTGGTCAGTATTTGTTTGCCAAGGAAACAATCCTGTGTTAAAGTGACGCAGCCGCATCATTTTCACAGCTGTGGGACGATCAGCTGAGTTTTGGGCTCAGCTTTGGGGTACCCCATGTAGAGAGCTGCTGAAGGAATTTACAGTGAGGATTTTGAGGAAGGGGGCAGCGGTGACTTAACTCTATTCCCGCTTCTGACAATAGGACTAAGGGTTTGAATTAAATGCTATGCTGAGAGCATTTGAAATACTCCACTTTGCACATTCTATAGCAGTGATGATTGAACTCGACACCCAGCTTGCCAGAAGCCACGTGTTCGGTGCAGACATGGTGCACTTAGAAATCTAATTCCTAATTCTGTGTTGTGTTGGCAGTAAGGAATGGGCCTCTGCCCTCTGCTGCCCTGGTGCATGGAGGTGAGATACATGTATGTGACTCAGAGAATGCTGTCTGAAGTGTTCACCGAAAAAGAGGAGGAGCTGCAGGAGCCAAACAAAACCCAAAGCACTTTTATAACCCACCAAGTTCGTGCCCAAAAAAAGCCATTCAAATCCCACTTGCCTCAAGAGATAAAAGCCCCCTGTACTGAGAGGATTTCTGGAGCATCTTGTGAGCACTAAGTACAGCTTCCCTTAATTAATGGCAGTCAGCGCAGTGTGGTTGTGTGAAATGCTCCAGTGACAGAAAGCCCAGAAAGGCTTCAGCAAGAGAACACAGCACCAGAAGGGCTTAATGGCATTATAATGCCCTCGAATTACAGTGGTCATAACACAGAGAGGTGTATCCCAGCACTACATTAGCAGTAAAGGAAAATCTACTCTTTCACTCTTGAACCCTTGTCCCCTTCACTGAAAACGGAGTTGCTGTCGCTGAGGTACCAATATTCAAAGGTAGGAGGAAAGGAAGAAGAGATCTAGGTGGGATTGCTGGATTTTGGCAAGAAAACAGATTTTTTTCCCCACCAGTCGCCCACCTTGCTCCAGCTCTTTGTAGTTCCCCTTCTGCATCTTACAATGTGTTTAATAGTTTTCTGAAATCTGTCACTGTGGAGACCAAGCTTTTGCAACCCCATAATTCCCGTAATAGCTCACAGTTGGGGAGCTGTTGTTGATTTAGTGCAGGCCCTCTCTTTGGCTCGCACACGCATCCATGGGTATGTGCAGTGGCTCCATTCATGCGTTTAATAAAGTTGAACCCCAGCCGTTGCTGTTGTGTGTGATGAAGCGTGGAAAGCAAGGACTGGAGAGCGGAGAGGAGGGCTGGTATTTAAAGGCTATTTATGAGAATTAACACTAAAGAAAAGGAGCTGCTTGACATAGCAAGGAATTGAAATCCATTACAGGTTGAAAAGGAGACGTGGGCTCAGAAAAGGCAGTGGCAGCAGAAGCTTCTCTGTGCTGCCCCCATCAACATTAACATGGAGGAGGTGTGTGAGGGGGAACCCATCGCTCTCTCTGCCTGTGTCAGCCCTGAGGACTGCCCAGAGGTTGCCAGCTGCTGAGCTGCAATGGATGGTCTGTGCTCATGTGCAGGTCTGTCCTGCAGAGGCTCAGCTGAGTCCCACCAAACTCATTTCAATAAATATTCACTCATTTCCAACAAACAGCTTAGAAAACTCAAAGGAGATGGAGAAACTCAGTTTTTCTTCTTTCTCTACATCTTCTTAGTCTTTCTCTTGTGCAGGAAGATGAATTGTTCGGATGTGTTTGTAGTAACACGGACATGGCTAATCTGCCTCTCTGTTGATGACCTGTTTCTGAATGTCCTGGCCTGATTTATGAGAATGTACTGTACTCTGCACCATCTTTTGCTGTTCCTCTGTTAGGACTGCATGCAAACTGCAGTGAACAGTGATGCTTATTCATTCAAAGAGTGAAGGGCTGGCTGGGAACTGAATGAGCTCATAGTTGTTGCCGTCTCCACTTACAGAAAGGAAAACAGCAGAAATGGGTATCCCAAGTGTAGTCATTCTTTTCCTGACCATCAGTTTGTTTTATAAATCATAATTCTGAAAGCACAAGGTCATGCTATTTATTGAATCATTTATATAGTAGGTTTTCAAGGATGGACTCTTTTTTTAACTCTCTTTTTATGTAGTACACCCTGATAAAACTGGAACTGAGATCTGTTTGCCTGCCAAATTTTCGGTCTCTTGCTATTGCTTGAGCTTTAATGAATTGAAGATCTGAGAGTCTGATTCCCATCTCTTGCTAGCATAATACAGCAATTACCTCTGTTACAGGGGAGAATCTCAGCCTTTTTCCAGTCCCTGTGTGCTGCTCTTCACACACACACAGTCTAATAAAAACAACAGCCAAATCACCCTTATGCTGCTTTAAAAGCCACTGCTCAGTGCACAGCAGAGACATGCAGGGGAGGCTGAAGGGCTCTGCTGGGGACAGGGCTCCCAGGGCTCAGCCATCTTCTCTGCAGCGTTTGGAAACATCCCATCCATTTCGTGCTGCAAGACACAGTTTACCTGTTACCTCAGATCACAAGGAGATGGTTTCAGTCTTAGGTTCATCACCCATGGAGACATTTAATTGCCTGATGTGTAAACTAGCTAATAGTCAAGAATATGAGGTGTCGCTAGCTGGAAGCAGAGGTGATGAGGAAGTCACACTGAAAGCTATTACCTGGCCCCATGCACCGCTAAAGTAAATCCCTGTATTCAGCCCATTCAGTAGTAGGCACGGTGCAGCTTACAGAGCTCAGAGACAGGTGAAGGACAACCGGCTCCCAGGCAAAATGTTTTCCTCAGGGCCACTTTGCCTCCAGGTTTGATCTGTTGCCTCTCAGCACTTTGAGGCTCTGCCCAGTTTTAATTCTCACTGGCATCCCAGTGAAACCGGAGAGGTAGGAAGCAGTAGACAGGGGTTATTAGCACATTGGAGAGTTGTCTGGTCTGAGGAGAGCACTTTAGATACAAAAAGGAAACAGGGATAAATGCAGTGCCAGCAAGGAATAGACAATTTCCACTTACCAAGGTACCCCACGGGGTGGGAGAAGGAGAAAATGTACCAGGTACTGGCTGAAGGTCTTCTGACTTCCTGCCCGTCAGACAGTTAGACCTTGCAGGTAGGAAGTATGATGTAGCTCTCACCCTGAAAAGATGACACTTAAATCAGTGTGACTTCTGCAAGGATGCACGAATAACGTCTGCTCTCTTTCTGCTGCCCAGACGTGCTGCTCCCAGAAGGGAAATATGCTTATGGCGTATGCTTATGAAGCTTCTCCTGGAGGTTTGCAGAGTCTTCTTCAGCTCAGGCCAGTTTGGATGAACACTATAATGAAGTGGATATTACAGCAGTGCCACAGGCCCAGCTGGGGCGGGATTTGTCTGTCCTCAGCTGCCTCCTGTGAGGTGCTTTCCCTGCATTGCACAGCCCCATGCTCTGAGGCTTTTTTGGTAGCAACTAGGTTTTATTTCTGTGCAACACAATGAGATTGGATCCTCACAGGAGCTGTTAAGAGCTAATGTAAAACATGCTAAACTTGAGAAAATCCCCAAACCGTAATTCTGCCTGTGAATAAACTCCTTACCTTCCTGCTGAAACCAATGGCTACTATAAGATTTTGACCTTAGAATAGCCATTGCTTCCAAGGAGAGACATTGCAAGTCATGATAACCTTTTTTGGTTATCATGTTCTCAGACAAGCAAGGATGGAAATGGATTTGCTGTGGATCTGTCTGTAAGGGGGGTTGTTGCTGTTGTTTTAAGATAATAATATTAGGAATGCAAATCATCCTATGAAAGCTGATGATATTTAAATATGATTTAAATTCATTTAGCATTCAAACAGAAAAGGAGAAAATGCCATTAAATTCAGATGGGTATGAGACTGTGCATTCTGGAGTTAGAAATATGAAGTGCATCTACAGAATGGAATAGAAGGTTTGGATTGTAATGGATTGTGAAAAGAGTTCAGAGTTTTAATAGATCATTCCTTCAGATCATCAGCACGGTAAAGTGGTAGTTAATAAATTATTAGACTTGTACATTTACTCACATATTTTAACCAGCTGTAATGAACAGGTCCTGTCAGCTCACCTAGATCCTTGCAATAGCTGCTAAATTGCTTGAGTGAGATTTAGTAACTCTTGGCAATATTGATGTCCAAAACTGCAGGTAATAAATAAAATGACATCAAGACCAGCTTGAGCAGAACACCGTGTAAGACTTGTGTCAGGCTTGCAGCTGAGATGGTGTTCTGCACCAGTGAACACCACCACTGGGCCCCAGTGAGTTCTTCCCTGTGATTGGTTTTTGGTAGATGTGACCAGCCCATGCCCTGGCACATGTAATGGGACTCCTGAAGAACCTTTTGTCCCAATTTGGGGTTGACTAGAAAAATCTGTTCCCTACTCACTTTTGTATACAGACAGTTACCTGTTCCTCCCCACATGTATGTGGTATTCTTTGGACTGCATGCAAAGTAGAGGAGGAGGAGGAGAACAGAGTCTGTCTGAGCCATGGGGAGAGGACTATTCTAGTGTTAGAATTGGAATTAAGAACAGAATGAAGCTGTTCTTTTATCTTAAATTATACTGGAAAATATTCATAGCAGAAAAAGCCTGCCTTTTAAAATGATGCCAGATTATACAGGCTGTTAAGGGGTCACGCCAGTCACCTTTCTTGTTTTTCCAATGATGTCCTCTGAACTTGGAACTACTTTAAACCTGTATCCTTTCTCTTTCTTCCACTCACTTTCCCAGCATGTGGGGTACTCTATCATTTGTGAAGAGGATCACTAATTTCTTATTCTTTCTCCTTTCTTCAGGTTTCTGACAGATGTGACTATGTCTTTGTCAACGGGAAGGAAATGAAAGGCAAAGTGAATGTCATAGTTAATTTCACTTACCAGCATCTGAGTGCCCCTTTAGAAATGACAGTCTGGGTTCCTCGTCTCCCGCTGCAGATAGAGGTCTCTGACACAGAACTAAATCAGATCAAGGGGTGGAGAGTCCCCATCATCTCTAATAAGAGGTAGGTTTCATTACAGGATGTTCATTCTGGGATGTGCACTTGCCAAAGTGCTGTCAGGGCCAGTGGATCTGAACATGCTTATTTGGCATTAGTGCAATTCCAGTGTAAATTTGAAGGTCAAGCAGACATTTATTCAATAGGCTCCTGCAGTGGACTTATGAGGGAAATGAAGATGCAGGTTGCATGATCCTACATTGGAAATCAATTTCTTTGTGTAGCGCTAGTCACTAAGATGGGAAGAGCCAATTGGTCAAGTTAGGCAGGATTTGCCATCAGGCAGCAGAAGACATATCAATAAGGACCAGCTCTGGCAAGGCTGGTCAGTCTGCAGCCTGGTTCACAGGTTGTGCCAGTTAATTCATTCATTGTCAATGGTCACAACTATTACATACTTGTTTCATACCACTGTAAGGTCCAGTGGCACTGATCAGTGTCTGGGAGTCAGGACACTGGTAATTAGAGCTTTAAAGATTCTGTCCGTGCCCACAGGTCAGTGGTTTGTGGTTGACAAGGCAGAGGATGGATGTAGGCAGATCTGGATTGTTTATGTCTGTTGTCAGTGTTACTAAGGACAAACTGATAAAGTAGGTGCTTGTTATTCCCACCTACCTATGAGGACATCATTTATTACCAGGTTTCTGTTAATATCACAGCAAAGAGTTGGGGATTTTGATGGAGACATGATTTCAACCTGAGTGGCATATGGGAAGAGGAGATTTCCATGACAACACAAAGATGTTTATGAAAAGGTCCAGAAAGAAAAAAGTGAGAAGGTCACGAAAGTAAGGATTTAACATGGAAAATACTGAGATATTTGGAGAGGGCAGTATGGTACCAAAGTTAGCAGACCAGTTGGTGATTTCAGCAGCTGTTTTGGAGATCTAGGCAGCCTGGAGGTCCCAGTTATGAACAAAGAAAATAGGACTAAAGTGGGGGAACCTGGCTTACTTCAGAAATGCACTGAAGGAAGCAGCTTCAGCAGAGCGACTGAAGCGGGCAAAGGCCCCTTCTCGAAGCAACTCCCAGCACCAGTTTAAATTACTTTTTCATTTGTGGTGTCCTACCAGACCAGCCAGGGACAGCGACGATGAAGAAGAGGATGAACGTAAGGGAAGAGGCTGTGCCCTTCAGTACCAACATGCGATGGTGCGAGTCCTCACGCAGTTTGTAGCTGAAGCCTCAGACCCTGGTGGCCAGCTGAACTATTTACTGGGTTCTGACTGGCAGATTGACATTACCGACTTGGTGAGTGACTTCATGCAGGTGGAGGAGCCAAGAATCGCTAAGCTGCAGGACGGACAGGTTTTGATGGGGCAGGAGCTTGGAATGACAACGATTCAGGTAGGGAAAATCAATTACTTATTCCTTCTCCTCCATTAACCCACCACCTCAGGAGCTGAGGTGTACAGCAGCTTCTTGCATTAGCAACAGAGTGGAGCAGAATTGCAGCAAGGACAGGGACACGAAGAGATGGTTTTCTCTAAGGTTGTGCCCCAAAGTAATGTAGATTGAAGTTCTGGTTAATTTTGTCTGAGGGTGTTTCTGAACGTGGAGCCAGTGTATGGGTTATCACAATGCAGCTGTGAAACAGCTCAGTCTTCTCAAAGCCTACATTGACAGAGCAAAGGTAAAATAAAAAGTAACAAGCGCTGGTTGAGGATCTGAGGCTGGAATATAAGTCCCCTCAGATCAAATCCCTGCACATCTGGCAAGCTCAAGGCATGTGTTTCACAATATAAACATTGGGATATATTTCAGAATATGCACAAAGCAGTAATAATAATTGGCACTTCTAGAATGATGTTCAGAACACTGACTGAGAGTGACAACTACGTTATGTTCTCCAGGAGTGCAGATTTAGCTTCATCAGTTTCAGTCAATACGGCTAAGACTATGGCCTGTAAGTACTACTGTATATGTGGCTGTGCCTTGGTGTCCCCAACTCTGGAGTACCTCACAGGCATATGGTTGTTATGTCTGAAGTAACACCCACAGTGAGTTACTATGATGCATAGTAACTCACCTGTGCATCATCTCATTGGCAGCTTTTCACATGCTGTGGAAAGAAATAATAGCCTAGAAAAGGGAGCCCCAGAAGAGAAGGAAAAAATAAGAGAGATTGATTAAAAATAAGAGAGAGGTTACAAAGTAGAAAACGTGTTAACAAGCACTGGACCAAGGAAAAAAGTCTAGCTCTCCAAACATGCTCATCATCTCCAACTGTCAAACCAGAAAACAGCCACCACGCTGTCAGTAATGGAGGTTGTCAGGGCTGGAGAAATGGGATTTGAGAGTTTTGACTTTCTGCAAAGTCTGTAAAGATTTTCTGAATGGCTTTCTAGAGCTCTGGGATTTCAGTGCTCTGACAGATGCACATAAAGCTGTGGAGAGAACAATCTGGGGGGAAAAAACCTGAAGGAAAGTTGCATTCAAAGAATGCTTCTTTTAAAGTGCTTCAAGTATGCGTGGTACCCTGCGTGGATCGTTAAATTCAACTTGCTTCCTAATGAGCATCTTTGGATGTCAGGTATCGGTGCACTGACCGCCCTGCACATTTTTTTTAACCAGAACAAGTTTTCTCTGTCAATTTTGATTACAGTACCATGAGTGGTTATTGTAGCAACAGATTAGCCTGTATTTCTATAGGATGGAAATAAAGGATAGAAATAAATGTCAGAAGGATAGAAATAAATGTCATTTATTCAATGGATTTTATATAAATCTGTAGATTGCATTATACGTATGCTACCTAAACCTACAATCACTTATAAAATAATTGTATTTCACATAAAGATTACATTTACAAATAGTTAATACATCTGAAGCAGATGTGGTTAGCATATTGCAGAGGCGAATGGAATAGCTGATTACAATTACACTGGTAAAAGCTGTTATAAGCGCCCTATTATTGCAGAAGAGTTACAGAATGTGACTAGTCATTTTTTAATCATATTTTAATAATGTCTGTCTGCTAAGAGTAATTCTGCCCATTAACATAAATACCAGTTATGTGTATTACAGCAGCTCTGTGTAGCTGGTTTGCTTGGTGCTAAGCAAAATGGCTGTTGCTAACTTCTATTCTTCTTCTCAGATACTGTCCCCCCTTTCAGATGCTATCTTGGCTGAGAAGACTGTGACAGTTCTGGATGAGAAGGTGACAATAACTGACCTGGGAGTGCAGCTGGTGACTGGATTGTCGCTTTCTCTGCAGCTCAGTCCAGGAAGCAATAAGGCCATCTTTGCTACTGCAGTAGCACAAGAGCTGCTCCAGTCTCCGAAGCAGGTACTATTGCCCACCTATATTGTATTGTGGGAAGACACTGCTCTGATTCAATATATCTGACATTACAAGCTGATGGAATCAAGCAGATTTTTATTAATACTGTGCTAATAAAACATTTTCCTTATGAGCACTTTTTATTTAAGGCCACCAGGTGCCCTGACAGAAAAACAAAGATCTCAGGAAAATGGCACTATGTCTAAACAACCCCAGTCAACAAATAGGCATCCCCCATCTGTCATGGCTGCATCCTATAAATAATGCATGAAACTCAATGATGTGTCGTAATTAAGCAACAGCAGTCTCCTTACACACACCCACTTTCTGTCCCATCCAACATCTACTAGATCACACAACATGCAGGCAGCTAGGTTGACAAGTTCAGCCTCCCACCACAGGTATCCAAATCAATCCTTGAAGTCCATATTTAATTGAGGAAGTGTAATGCCTTATGGCAAACTCCACTAGTTACTTTTTGTGAGCATTTTAAGAAGTTGGGGAACATCCCTTTCATTCCAACCCATTACTAGAATATGAATCAGCATCATTGACTCATTTCCTGATTTGTGATTTCATAAACTAATTTTTTTCCCCGTGTTATTCTCAGTTCCTGTACTAGGGAGCCAACAGTCACCAAGGGCTTTTGGACTTTGAAATGTCCCCATCAGTCCCTGTTTGATATTTATCTTTGTGCTTCTGTCTACATTTGAAATTTTAACTTTTTTTTCAACACAAACCCATCAGTCTGGGACGTACATCAAGGATGCACTGGGCTCTTAACACTTAAACATGTTCTGAGCTTTAAAGGTAAACGATCATGACATGCACATCTGAAATCTGGCCAACTGTTGAGATGCTTTAATTCATCATAAGGTCTTATCCTTGGGAAGCAGGGTGAGAAATAATGCAGAGCTGCTGTCTTTATAGGGTGATAAAAATCAGGCTCCCACAGTCTTCCAGGGAGTTAAAAAATCAATGCCAGGCGGCTAGAAATAAAATGAGTGAGCTAATCCGTTGCTGACAAGGGGGAGTTGAATAAAATACCTTGAAATCAGCCCAAAAGCTGGGGTTGATGGCATTTAGTCCCACTAAGCTGCCCAGCACTGACATTTCAGTTCCCCAAAATGGAGTGTAGA
Organism: Bolborhynchus lineola; assembly: GCA_025448015.1. NCBI lineage: Eukaryota > Metazoa > Chordata > Aves > Psittaciformes > Psittacidae > Bolborhynchus > Bolborhynchus lineola. The sequence continues at coordinate 20,269 of JAOEHX010045841.1, forward strand.
TGAATCGCTCTCTGGATGCAGGGGTACACACCGAGCAACATTGGATCAGTATTACACTAGTGAGGAAGATGTGCGCCTTACACCCTTCAGGGACTGACTTCAACTTCATTTTGAAAAGCATCTGATTCCTTCCATTGCTTAGTAAATGATTTTCCAAGCACAATCCCTATAACCAAAGCAAAGCAAAATTATTAAATGATTATGCAGGTTTAAGCAACACAGTGGGAGGATGAAAGTTGATGACACAAATTCTCTGTGGCCTTCAAGAAACATCCAAAGATTAATAAACACAAAGCTGGGATTTATAACAGTGTCAGCAAAGTCTTAGGGCTCTGTCCTGAAATAGAGACAGAAGCAAATCTCCCATTGAAGCATGGGGAGCTTTGTGGCTGTAAGGATTTCAGAATCAGGCCAATAGATTATGCACGATACAATTCCAAAAGGCTGGAGGCTCATTCTCCATGATCTGAGCAGGTGAATGTGTGCTAGAAACAGTGTAAAAGACAATACTGTATATTTATTCTCTGTATATATGTCAGTTTTGAATGGCCATTTTGATGGACATTTGAGAGTCCTTTCGGGACCTGATTTTCAGAAATGGGTGAGCACTTGTTTCCTGAGATCCAAGAATACTTCAAAACGTTTCAAGTTAAAAACCAAAAGTCAAGGTTCCCAGGGATGCTGCACCTTTACACACGTGCAATAGGCAATTAGTACTCAGGTCTGACCCACTTAGACTCAGTAAGCCTCCACGCACTCTGAAATACACAGCCTGCATTGCTGTGACACGAGATTAAACCTCATTATTGTATTGCTTTTAATTGCTAACAAGCGTGAAAATTACCCTGGCTATTTCCTAAAGATTGGTTTCCTCTGCTTGTACAAAAGGCTTATTTAATTCAAGAGACAAAAATCAAGGGCTGCAGGTATGGAGCCATGCGTGGACCTACTTGCTATATTAGGTATTTTTTAACGTGTGTTGTGTGTAATCAGAGGAGACTTTGTATTTTAAGCAGTTTAGAAATAATGTAATTTTTTTATTCATTTGAATATACAATAGTAAATGATCTCAGTCTCTGGTAATGCTTTCTGACACGCAATTTATTATGGTGCTGAAGTAGATTCTGCAGAGCCCAGGGGATACAGCTCCTTTAAGCACCTTTGGGGAAACAAATCTTATTATCAATGAGTGTTTTAAGCTAGCATTTCTCTTCACATCTTGGCAAGATATTAATTTTACTGCTCTCCTTTTTTATTTCTTTTCTGGTTATAAGTGGTATATGGATCTTGCAGGGAGGAGGGAATAGACCAGGACAGAACATATTTCCCTTGATATTTATTCTGGGTATGCCTGTATTTGTTTTATATATTATAGGAAGCAGCCATCAGCTGCTGGATCCAGTTCAGTGATGGATCTGTCATGCCCCTGGATATTTATGACTCCAAAGACTTCTCCTTGTCAGCTACATCACTGGATGAAAAGGTGGTCTCCGTTCACCATGACCCCAAATTCAAGTGGCCTGTGATAGCTGCTGAGACAGAAGGCCAGGGGACACTGGTGAAGGTAGAGATGGTGATCAGTGAATCATGCCAGAAATCCAAAAGAAAGAGCATCCTAGCTGTTGGAAGTGGTAGCATTAAAGTCAAGTTTGGGCAGAGTGACGCCAACCCTAACATCAGTGACAGTAAACACAGAGGTGCTGGTGTCCACCTAGAAAATCATGCCAGTGACCGGCGTCAGAAAACTACTTCTCAGGAGCGAGATGGCCAGTATTACAGCTCCTCAATGGGCCATGAGCAAGGCAAAGGAACCACCACTCAAAGGTCTATTCTAAGTAAAAAAGAAGACAGAGAAAGCCTCCTGGATGATGACAGCCACCTGCAGAACATCCCAATAGACTTCACGAGCTTCCCTGCACAGGTGGATTTGCCAAGAAACAATGGAGACTTGGAGGAGAATGACCTAGTCCAGACACCTAGGGGTCTCAGTGATCTGGAGATAGGGATGTATGCTCTCCTGGGAGTCTTTTGCCTGGCAATTCTGGTTTTCCTTATTAATTGTGTCACTTTTGCTTTGAAGTACAGAAACAAACAAGTTCCCTTTGAAGAGCAAGAAGGCATGAGCCACTCTCATGACTGGGTTGGGCTGAGCAACAGGACAGAACTTCTGGAGAACCACATTAATTTCTCATCTCAACAAGATGAACGTATCACAGCCATCGACAGAGGAGTGGACTATGAAGAAAGCAAGTATCTCCTCAACACAAATGCCACAAAAAATATTAATGGACAATCTTTCAGGTCTGCTGAGTCCACATTCACTGAAGGGAAAGAACAGAAAAGTGAACCAACTACTTCTCCTACCTCTAAGAGGAAACGGGTTAAATTCACCACCTTTACCACCATCTCCTCTGATGATGGGTGTCCAACTGTCAATTCAGTCTTGATGAGCAGTGAGGATGACATTAAATGGGTCTGCCAGGATATGGACCTGGGGGAGTGCAAAGAACTTAAAAACTATATGGAGAGATTACATGAAAATGTGTAGTGAGACACAAAAGACTCTTTTTGTTTGGTTTGTTTGTTTTTCACTCACCTTCTGCCTTTAATTTTGGGTAGTGGGGCAAAGTGTATTGATAACACGAATCAGGTGGTGGATAATAACTCAATGGAGCCCCAAGAAGCCACCCAAAAGCAACTGGGAGAACAGAGATCTTGGACAGCTCTCCAAATGCAAGTCTTCTCTGTGCTCAGAGATGGTAGTGAGAGGTGTGTGGGGGTTTTGATGCATGGTAACATGACAAAACAAAACCTTAGCAAAATAATACAGTCTCATTCTCTGAGCTTTCCCAGGAAATCAATAAATATAACAAACTCCAGTTCACACAGGTCTGCTGTTCAATATTGCAAGCTCTGGTTAAAAGCAAAAAATTGGTCTCAGAATAAATAGATCCACAAAGAGAGCGTGTCAGTCAAACCACATGCAGAGAATGGCCATCCACGAACATGAATTTAAAGCTGACCAAAAAACCAACAGTGTGAGCAGAGCAGCTCCCAGAGCTGAAAAGTCGGGAGTTTCCAAAGAATCTGGGGGAAAAGGAGTAACTGGGCTGTTTACAAACCAGCATGCTTGCCTCCCGACACTGAGAATGGATACACAAATGCAGTTAAAACTGAAACTCTCTTTTTAAGTAGATGCCAAGGTAATAAACTTTGCCAGCCAGTTTTCAGTATTTCTTAATTTGTAAAATAGAAGATGTTATCTCTACTCAGAATATCACTCATATAAAGGAAGGTCTGGTTTGGAAAGTTTGAGAGAACAAGCTATTTTTAGAAGCCCACTTTATTTGATTGTCCTGTTTCGAATTTGTATTCCCAGCCATTTCTCTGGAGCATTCCCCATCTGTTATCCTGAGGGCACTTACTAGCATCAGTCAACTTTGGAAGCACGTGGTGTCCTCCTTCCCTTCCATGCACACTCGCTTCTCCACAGTGTGCTATTGCCAAGCACAGACATCTTAGTACCATGCTGGTACATGCTGTCATTTACCAAAGTTGGCCACTATCTTGGGTAAGTGTAACTTGTGCTGAACTCAGACACCAATGGCAATTGCCTCATTGTTCGTCCGCTTCCCTGGGAGAGGTCGGGTTGTTCTGTTCCCCCTGTTCATGCTTCTTTAGACCCCTGCTCAGCACATTTAGAGGACACTCAAAGGTCATAGAGGAGTGCTGCACATTCAACACTGAAGCCTGAACAGCGAAACTTGGGAGATAACATTTGTTTCTCCCAGAGGTGATGATTATCTTTTGCTTTCCTCTGATAAGGATGTACATATGGTGGGATTTCAGTGATTACTCTTGGAATCCAATGTGCCCTCCAGCCCTAAAACCGTGACATTTTTGTGAGGTCCAAAGCAGTCTCCAGTGACCAGTGGCAAAGTGCCAAAGCACTAAAATGAAGTTTCCCTTTATTTTCCAGAGTGAGCCCTTGCCCTCTTTTTGTTATTAAGTCTCCTGTCATTGAATCTAGGTTGCTCAGTTTAATACACACCCACTCTCCCACAAACACTTAGATTAAATCCCTCTATATATAGAATGTACTGTAGATTGTAAGAATGTAATATATATATTTATAAACATGCCAACTGTGAATAAAATTTGCATTTTAGTGGCTTCATTTTTTTTTTCCTATTCTGAACATCTCTTTCTTTTCACTGTCAGAACATTTACCCTAAAAGACACTGGCAGCAGCATGGAGACTTGTCCTTTGGTGAATCGGTGAAGTAAGGTTCATGGCACTATCTAGTCACAACGTTTTACATTGTGCAGTCTTGGGGGGAGAAGGTATTACTTCAACAACATGTTGTGCTACAAATGTATTTGCACTGAGTCCCCCTTCCAAGATTTGAAACTATTTGCAAATAAATCCACATGCGTATTTGTAGCCCGAAAGCCTGATATGTGAGTTCTGGGTTTGGTGCTATTGGGAAGATCCACATATGCCTAAATGCCTTTGATGACAAATTTAGTAGAGTAAGTTGGTGTCAATAGGGCAAATGTGCCCAAAAGTTTGGAGATCAGTGCTTGCACATCAGATGGTCTTTGCTTTCTTTCAGCACTTCTCACCAAGGCCTGGATTACTCAGTGCTATGCAAGCTCAAGGACAAAGTGCAGCAGTGAGGACAGCACAATGCAGGGCCCACCCTAGCTCTGGATGAGCACCCAGGTGAGGGAAGCAGCCTTAGTGCTGCAGCCAAGCGCTGCAGCCTCCCAGCAGGTTCAGCAGTATTCCAGCCCGCTTGCCTCCAATTCTGGAGCTATTTTGGGTGCCTTTTACACATCACTGCATTGTGTCCACAGAGACTTCCCCTAAGCAACGTGGAGGTCAGGGTGGAAGTGGCCAAATCTCAGCTGGCAGCCTGATGTGTGCGTGCGTGCAGGTTTGCTTCAGAAGCATCACTGCGTGGCCAATCTTTCTCCTTTGGAAGGCGCAGGTACAAGCCACGCTGGGAGCAGGCTGTCAGAATTGCTTTACCAAGGAGCTGCTATGGTAAATCCAGATTTCTGTGTTAGCTGCCTCTGGGGAACATGAGGAACTAACAGCAAGTTCATCTGGTAGCACAAACCACCAAAATGTTCTCCTAGGACAAAACAGCCGCCAGCTACAATGCTAAGGATACTGACATTCAGGTTTATGCCTTTTTGCTTGCTCAGAGGTCCCTGCTGTCTCTAGCAGCTGTAGCTTGCTATTATCCATAGGGCAATACTATAAATAATACATAGTATTTACCATGCTCTTTGTCTGTAGATCTCAGAGTGCTCTGAGCAGGGCAGATTCCTTATTGACACAGAGAGCACAAAGGTTAAGTGATTTGCTCAAAGTATCATAGGCAATCTCTGACAAAACTAGGAAGAAGCATCATGCCCCCCCCACCCTTTAATGTATCAATCACTGAACAAGATCCTGAGCTCTACTCAAGGTGATGCCAGAGTGGATCGTGGCCATCTGTATGCCAGCAAACACCTTTAATCAATCTGCTAATAGCAGAATAAATCAACTTCCTATAGAGGTTTTTGTATGTATGTATCTACCTATCATCTGTTGATAGAGGATGCTTGCATAAATTCACTTTTCTTACAGTACAGGGTCCATACTTTTAAGTGAGAGCTTCTGGGGCATCTTAAGAAGGAAAAGGTTGTGTTTCTGTCAAGAATCCCATTGGCAAATGAAGGAGGCAAACTTCTGTTCCCCATTATAAAAGCAGTGATGGTGTTTAGATGCTTACATGTTAACAGTTTGCAGCTGTGGTTCCCCTGGGCAATCTCTTGAGCCTGATAAAGAGCCCTGGTGACAGCAAGAAGTCTCCTGTAAGTGATATCAATTACTTTTCCCTTTTCTTTTTCAGTTGTCTCTTTATTTTCATGTTTGAGCCTCTTTCCATGTGAGTAGCTAGACTGATACAGGCACGTTAACAGCAGCAAATGTATCTGATGCAATTTGGCTCTTTTGTTTTAGAGATGCTATGCATGAATACAATCTGGAGTAGAAACTCAATTGTCCTATAAATCAGGTAAGCTGGTTCTTTCCTGTCTTCCTTCATTTTAAGAACTTCCCCTTCAGCAGTCTTAAATATATAGTGGTTTAGAGCAAGTTGCATTAATACACCAGTGAATTCAAAGTCTGAGCAATGCAGCTAAATAATTACTTTGGAACTAGAATTCTATGGAGGTAAGTGACTTGAAAAAGCAGAATAGTTATTAAATCGATGTGCAGTCTGCACTCATTAGCTCTAGAAACTACTTTCACACATTGTTTCCATAATGAATGAGATGTAAACGAAATGAGCACACAGGAGACACTTTGATTTGGTTCTATATATTCAGCTTCTCCAAGACTCTGCTGTCATTCCCCTGTGGTCTGTGAGGCTGCTTCATTGGGGAAGATCCATAGCAAGAGCTGAAGGACTCGTGTACTGTGACTCAGAGGAGTTTTTCATGTGTCATTTAAGAGAGTGTCGGTTGGATTCCTTTATCTATTGATCAAGCAAAGTCCAGTAAGCATCACTGAGGAATTAACTCAGGCAAGGAGAAATTGTTGTCAAATGATGTGTTTAGAAAATGCCTCAAGCATTAAAAAACCCTCCGAGATGAATTTATTTAGTCCTTGAAAGCCCAGGAGCTCTGTCATGTATTTCTGTGTGTTTGTTGTAGGACCATATCTGTCCATGCACAGCATGAGGGGTACTGCAGTGATGCTACCTGTAGTACAGCTACTATATAAAATCAGTTCTATGATACTCCCATCCCACGCTATCAGAAATGCGCAAGATATTGTACCTGTTTGAAGTAGGAGAGGCCTGTGTCTTGCAGGAGAATTAGACAGTGCCAACCTGAGCTCCCCATGTAGGGATAGTAGAACTGACTATTCTTCACTGCCATGTCCTGCCCCAGAATGAGCTGCCTCTTCGGAACAGGTAAAAGAGAGGTCTAAAATGAGTCAAGATATCACTTACAAAGTGCTGAGGAGATAAGATTTCTGTTGTTTCCAGTTCACTTTTACTGTTAGAAAACTCTCAGGATGGTCTGCTTGAGCACTTGGCAACAGGCACATGTTTAAACACCTTTCTGAATGTGTGTTTGGTCTCCAGCAGCCATCATCTTCCTCAGGCATAGATAATGCCTCTCTCCTGTGAAATTAGTGAGTATGCTGCTTGGCTTCTTGGTGAAAGCTTTAGCAGATGAAGTTCAAAAGTTGCAGCAATAAGGGCATGGGAAGAGCAGAAAGCCTGGTACATCATCCCCATAATCAGGAGTGTTAGGAGAGCCAAGGTTACATGAGTCAAGCAAGTATGCCTAAAACTGGATCATTTTCTACCTTTTTGCTGATTTGATATGAAGACCTCTGTCAACAAATCCTTCATTATGCAGGCTTCCTGCTACAGCTCTGTGAGAAGCAGCAAATTAAGCAGCCCACGTATGCAACATTAATGGCTGGAGAAGTAGCACTGCTGCTCTGTTTGTATGTACTGCCAATGCTCATTAAGAAATTCCTGTCACATTATAAAGGTGGCTGGTAGATTACATACGAAAAGTTTCTGCATCTACCTCCTTAAAACAGCCCCTGGAGCCTGGAGACACACATACAGTACTGAACCACAATTGTTTGCAATGTCTTCCAGAACTTAACTTGTTCCTTGTTTCAGTGGGTGCAAATGAGGCCTCCTGTTGCATTCGCCTTCTGCAGTCACAGATGCTTCTCTAACTCTGATTGATGCTATGCTGGCACGCTGTCAGTGGCTTGATATTTGGTACCTGAGTACTCAAACAGATACTGCCAGCAACAGAAAGCTGCAGTTTTTAAGTGTAATGAGGAATTTGGTTATTCATGTTCAGACTTTCATTCCTAATAATTGAATTAGAGCTTACTACAGTCAGTTAACATATTAATGACCTAAAAAACAATCCGAAGAGCTCAGCCTTGATGACAGAAGCCTGCAAGGATGACTGAGAGTCCCATTTTCAATGTTTTGTTGAACTCTGTAAGCACAGATGAACAGTGGAGGAGAAATAAGGATGGGAGTAAAGGGACTATATTCTCCATGAGCAGTGCTTATCTTAACACTGGATGTGGCCAGCTGCCTTCAGCAGAAGGCAGTCCAGTGGCAGATTTTCAGTGCAGCTTATCCTCCATCTGCTTTTGTATGTTTGTACCTCAGCCTTCTTACAGAGGTCAGTGTGAGGAGCTGGTCCTGAGAGCCTCAGCTGCATCCCTGCATGGTGATGCTCAGCAGCCCAGCACAGAGCAACTTCCTTTCAGGTATTGGTAAAGAAGTGTGAGCTTGGCAGCAGGCTCTAGACAGGTCCTCAAGAGCTTTAGTTCTTCTTGTACTGATAATCCATATGGCTCTGCTTTCTCTGTTGCACCTTCTGGATTGCTTGCTTAAAGGCTGCAGGACCATGCCCTGCCTGCACTGCTGCACAATGGGGCTGTGCTCTTTGGGGGAGGGCAGTGTTGCTGGTGCCCCAGATGCTCCTGGGCTGCTTCTTCCCCCAGGACAATCTGTATCCCTGTGCTCTGCTCAGGGGATCTGTACAGATGCATCTCAAGCCTCCCTGTTTCTCCAGCAAATCCTTTGTCTCACTGACTGTGGGCACCCATTTGCTATCCTGTTGTCAGAAAGCCAAAAATCCAAATCACTGTGCTCCTGTCTGCCATTAATAACTTTTTACTGCTTTCTTTCACCAGTTCTCCCTCTCAGGTCTAATCAATAGCATTGCTCTTAGTGTTTGGCATTCCCTTCTGCTCCGCCAGTCAGGATACCAAGGTCACATAAGTCCCTTTTGTGTTTCTCCCTCACATAGTATCAGGCTGCATATCTTAATACAAAATATTTTGTGATGCTGAAAAATCCCCAGCGTTGATCAGATCTAGCTCTGGCCCCAGCTCTCTGCATACCCTCGACTGTAGCTTTAACACAGGACTCAACAATGTGACATTAGCAAGACCAGTTCATAGAGCTGGGGCAGCATTTTTGGCAGGCTGTAAGCTCAGAAAGGTTTTTTTCCATGGGACGGCACAGCCCTCACACAATCACACCAGTCCCTGAAGAGCAATAGGATCTTAATCAGCGTTTCTAATTGCTTTGTCCCCTGGTCTGGTACAGAACCTGTGTCCCATACTCCTTAAGCACGGGTGATGAGGGGCTGTAATTGAAGAGGATGCTCTTCTAGCCCGATTTTAATATGATCTGTGAGGCTACTGGGGGTGATTGCTGCAAAGTGGCAGCAAAGAGAGAGCAGACAGACAAGCTAAGCACCATGACTCAAATCAGGCCTTAAACCAGAGGAAAGGTCAAGGTTTTTGAGCAAGAGCCATTCCAGGGTGCAGAAAAATGTGGTACTAGCTAAATTATGCTGCTTTATTCCTCCTAAAAACATAGCATCACCCTCTCCTCCTTCAGAGTCACACTCTTAAGTCTCAAAAACCTGGTTCAGCTTCTCACCCAGCAATGGCCTGGACTATAAACAGCTTCTCTGTTTGGGGGGTGGTCTTGAAAGCTCTGTAGGGGATGGAAAAGGGAAAGGGGAAGGGAGAGGTGGAAAAAGGAGCAAAGGGGGCTTAGCTGGAACATGGTGTGTGTTTTGTTGGGGAGAGAACAGCAGTAAAACCTGCCATTTCTGGGCTTCAGGAGGTGTAAACAGCCTGGGAATGCCCCACTCATTAGTGTTATCTGCTGCTTTGGCTTTGAGTGGAAGCAAAGGGTGGGAGATTATAATCTTCTGTTAGAAGGTAGCAGGAAGCCTTAATGCATATTCATGTATTTGTGTGTGTGTGTGTATACATATATATATGTGCACCTTTTATACGTGTAAAATAGACTTACGCTGCCCTCGTTTCTAACCACGATTCATCAGTTGCTTACTACCACTTCCCCATCCCCCATTTTAATATTTTCACTTACTGTACTTTGAAGAGCTAGGAATAGCTTGTCAGATTGAGACAGCTCTTGAGAAGTTTAATTTTCCTAATGCTTGCTGGAAATCTCCCTTCTGAATCTGCAGGAATATTAAGGTGCTTAGCATGAGCTGTGCAGAGAGGGAATTTGCAAGTAAAGCTGTCAGTGAATTGCAATTGGGTTAGGAGAGGCTTGATGGACAGCACTGATGGGTGCAGGACCTGTGTGACCCAGGAGGGAGGATGCTGTGGGTGGCAGAGCTGGGAGGGAGGAAGGGGAAGTGCCAACTGTTTGCTTTCTCTCTGCCAGACCTACAGGGAATAGTCAGACAAAATGAGAGCAGAAGCACAGGGAGTGTTTGCAAGCAAAGGTAACAGTCGTAATGGCTTTTGCTGCTGGTTCCCCACTGGGTCTCTGCTGTCACTGCTGGTAGAATGTGTTGCTCTGGGTTGCTGGCAGTGTGGTGCTCCCATGACCTCTGCAGAAAGGTGTTGCTGTGTTACTGACCGCCCCTGTGCCCAGATGAGAACAGTGGGGAGTCTCTTACAGAGCTGCTGTTAGAGTGCATGGACAGGGCTTAAAGGAAGCCTGAACAAGAGCGTTATTGCCAGCACTGTGCATTACCCGAGCGCTCAGTGCCATTCCCAGGAAGGTGGTAGCAGTGTGAAGGGCTTTCCATGTAAAGAGGAAATAAAAAGGTATTTTGCAAAGAGCTAGAGAATATCAAGTGTTCCCTCGTTATTGACAGTGTCAGCGAAGCGCAGTAATTTGGGAATAGGTAATCTGCCAATGTCTGAGTCCTTATCCTTGCTTCTGAGTCCAAATAGAGGTTCCTACCTGACAAGTACACATACCAAAGGGTGTGTTCCCTCTGTACCATTAGGTGGATGTGAATAAGTAGCCACATTTGCAAAGCAGGGTCCTAGAAGGGCTTTTCCATGCCAAGCTCCAAGGTGTCTGCTGAGTTCAGCTGCAAGTGCTGGCAAGCCCAGATGTGCTGAACCGAATCCACAGCAGGATCAGGGCTGAAGACAAGGACAGTGGTTGCTGCTGGAGCTGGGACCAAGTGTCCTGGCTCTGGACCATTCCTATTGCATGCTGTTGCATATATGCTTAATAAAAGGCAGATAATTTGAGTGGAAGTGCCAAGCGAGTGTCCTCCTCATGGGGGGCCAGCAGCTCTGCTTGCTCATGGCTGTCACCAAGCTGCTTGACACACAATAGCCTCGCATGGGGGTTCAGAGAGGCAGGCGTGCAATCAGCCCTCTTCCTCCATCCTAAGCAGAAGCAAAATAGTTAAGCAAGATCAGAATGCTGATAATTCCTCCTCCTCCTCCTTTACCACCTGCTATTTTCTCCCGGAGTGTCTGGACTCAAAGAATTACTGAAATTAAATATCACAATTCAGGCTGCCCATTGTTCCCTGCTCTGTAATGCGCTGGAGTGGCACCTTTGTATTCATCCATCCATCCCCATCTCCTCAGATGTGCTGCTCACACAATAGTTATTGTTGTAGAGGGGACCTGGAATGAGCTCTTGCATTATTCACTTCATTTATTTTGATACAATATTTGAAGCCACTTCATTAAATTCTCTTACAATGTCCTGTCGGGTTTTTCTGCCAGCCTCCTTGCCAATGCCTGGCTCATACAGATAATGTAGCAGCAATGATCTGGGGTGTGGGGCGGTGGGGAGTAGACTTGTTTTCTGTAGAAAGGGATAGCTGTGAGTTATTTAAGCTGACTTATTGATCTCAGGATCCCCTCCCTTCTCCTTTCCTCCCCCCAAAGAGTACAACTAGCTTGAAACACAGCATTTATGGGTAGTAGATACAGGCAGTAAATACTCAGAATAATTAAGTTGGACAAAGAAAAAACCACATAGCTTTACAGACAGGGTGTGGAAATGCAGAGGAAGTCAGGATATATACATATCTATTTACCAGCACCGAAAGGAGAACTGCAGCCTCTCTCATCACTGTTTTCATAGAGGTAACAGATCAGGAGTTCTGTTGTTCATTTCAGCGTTCGAGGGCTTGTAGCAGAGTCAGGACTGGTGTAACCCGTCCCTGGGCCTGCTGTTGTCCTGGCACTGCAGGGTCTGTGGGGGCTGCCAGGGATGCTGGGGAGCTTTCCTCCCAGCTATGGTGCGCAGATTGCTCCAGGGCAAGGGGTGGAGTTTGGCTCAGCAGTTCCAAGTTTGCAGTGAGCAGGATGGATGTAGGAGAAATGAGTTTTGTACGATGGAGCTGCCGTCCTTCCCAGGTCATTTTTTAACAGGGTTTTCTGTCCTTTCTTCGCATAAGAGCAGCCCGTGCAATGCTTAACCTTGAAAGGCATAAGGGCTCCCCTGCACTTACTGTCTGGCTGCATTTTGAGCAGCTTTACATGATTATCCATGTCCTTCCCTCTCCTCCAAGCTCTCTCTATTCACCTTGTCATTAAAGCACAGCAAAGGCAGTGGTCTCCAGCTGCCCCAGCAGGGAAACTCGCTACCTTCTGCAGGGCATTAGAGTCTCCCTTCTGTGCATGGTTGTCTGAATAAAAAGAAATGAGTAAAACCCCACCATCAGCAAATAAATAAATATTGGATCCTGTGGTGGTGCCTTGAGAATTGTCTTGGCCAGGACACCCAGGAGTGAACTGTGGCTCCAAATTAGGGTCTGGCTCTGCAACCACATGTGCTTTCCATTTTAGGTACATAGTTAAGTTTATTGGAGGAATAGAGCTAGTTTATGTTTACCCCTCGTATGTAAACAGATATTAGGTTTCACTGTTTGGCATTGGATGATTAACAGCAAAGATAAATATAAGGGCAAAATACCCAAGGAAAGGTACGTACTTGTTTGCAGTGGAAAATACGTAGTAATCTGGAGGTTACTGTAGATCTCAGTGAATTAGAAACAAGTAGTTATTGTTTTACAGCTGGAGAATAGGCTTTCTTGGACTGTCCCTGGGTGCAAAGAGCTGCAGTAGAGGAGTCAGACTCTGTACTCATGGAGCAGGTCTCAAGGAGGAGCCACAGAGGTGAGGAAACCTTAGGCCAGACCAAAAGGAACTGCCTCATGCAATGTACTTTGGAACCTTTGGGACAACTTCTGTAAATGTGAGGCAGACAGAGCCAATTGTGATGGGCAAGGCAACAGCTTGATTGTTGCTTTCTGTGACAGCAGCACGACTAAAAGCCAGTCATTTCCGTATGCCCGGTTTTGGGGCTGCAGAGAAGCTTGTGGCCACTGCAACACCCAGCAGCTGGGGGGGCATGCTCTCCTCCCAGCCTTTTAATGCAGGCTTTCTGCAGCAGCATTCATTTCCTTCTGTGACAGATGAGAGCCGTGGAGCCAAAGGCAGCCAGAACTCTTTTTCATCCTAATTGCTGTGCAGCCTGCTCCTCCTTCAGAAAGTACCTTGCTGAAATATTGCAGTGACCATAAATCCTCTATGTTTTGAGAGAGGAGCATGATTATTTGCCTGTTTAGGCTGTAGTTGCCCCTAAATGTAGAGCACAGTTGATACCTGGACCTTGTGTGTTGATTCACTGATTGCTTTTAGTCAAGAGGCTGGGACAGCTTTTTAGGAAACTCAAGACAGGAACCGAGTCATTTCCAGCAGCTCCTGTCTTTGTTAGCTATTTGTCATCTTGGTGGTGAGAGGCTTCTGTCAGCTGGCAGGAAGGGCCTGGGCTGGCCTTGTGCTGGAGTCCCTGGAAGCTGTGCCCGGCTGGATGGCCCTGGTGGCTTGGTGGTTAGTGACAGCTCCGTTTGGGATCAGCTCAGGGATGGCGGTGTGAATGATATACTATAGACCATTTCCTTGCAAGGGCTGGAGAAGGGGGGCCCTCATCGCATTAGGACCTCTAACTAGCATGTGACACTATAGAAAAGCATCTTAGGGTTTCTCTTCCATTGTTCTGGAGGCTGCTGTTGCATTTCACTTCTCTTAGCCGAGATGTTTCCAGCTCTTGTGCTGTGTATTCAGGAGAATCTGACATGATCACAGTTGCCTTTACATGCAGTGCCAAGGCAAAGCGAGGCAGTAATAATTTCCACCTGGTCTTTTTGTTCCTTCCTTTAACCATATCTGTTGCTATCAGATGTGAGCTCAGGAGCTGCATGAGGCATCAAAATGCAGGAGGCAGGCTGGCCCAGCTGCTGATACAGCTACACACAAAGCAGGAGAAGCTTCAGCTCACAAAGTCTTGTGTTGGGGTTGGTTTTTCTTAATCTTTTCCTTATGGAAATGAATATTCAGTCTCAAGTAAAATGTTTTGTTTTGGGGAAAATCTGAGGGGAATTGTTCCATAACATTTTGGAGGGTTGTAGGTTTTCTGCCTTTTAAATAACCTCAATTAGGTAAAACTGGACTCAAAAGGCTTCATTTGCAAATTAACTTTTTCTGGAGGAAATAACAGAGGTTGGTAATCAAAGCTACGGTGATATGCTTTTTGTAAGTGAATTACTCATCCACACGTTGGTTTACTTTAGCTTAAATTATCATAGAGGGACTAGGAAAGGGCTAATAAGGAACACAGCCTGAGCTCCCAGCCTGCAAGGGCAGCCTTGCTCCCAATGGACAACTTGTTAATAGATTGACATTTGAATGCTTGGTGTGGAAGAGTAACAGACCACTGGCTGCAGTGTAAACCAGTTTTCGAGTCATTCATAATCTTTATGGAGAAGTCAATTAAAGATCTTACTGGAAAGCAGAGGTTCATGGCACAAATGTCTGCTCCTGATTTACCAGCCACAGAAATAGTTTCCCATCGAAGTCAATATGGAGCAGTATTCCACAGAGCTTTTTCCTCTGGTGACAATTATTTTAATTACCCAGTGACAGATGAATTCTCATTTTTGGTATATACAATAGTACCATATAGCAACCACTTGGTTTATTAAACCCATCGAGCTGTATCCTGGCTGGCGTCATGTCACATCTCAGCCTGGCACCGGCTGTGCTGACCTGCACACCCACTTCCAAGCAGCACCTACAGATCTCTCATGGGACAAAAGGCAGGGGGACTATAATATGGGCATACACCCTTCTCCCCAGCAGTACTTAGCACTGCAGGAAGCAGACAGGCAATCCCCCCGTCACAGGCAGTTTCAGACTGTGGCCATCGGAGCTGGGCACAGGGCGAGTGCCAGCGCAGTGGGGAAGGTGTCAGCTCCACAGGGATGAACCTGTTTTCTTACACGTTTCTCTGGGCTCTGTGGCCCTCCTGAGCCAGTGCAGCTGCAGACGCTGTGCTCATCCTCACTGAACTGTGATCGTGCTGATTTATGCTGGAGCATCTCTCACCCATCCGCCTGCTTCAAGGCCCTGGTGCAGCACACATCTGTTCCCGCAGCACCCAACCCTGCTGCGCTGTGCTGTGACAAACAGTCCTGTGGAGGCAGAGAGAGGAAAGTGAAGGTGATTTTGATTCCAGGTTGGGCTGTGAGACAGAACAGGGGGGCTGGGGCAGTGTGTGGGGCACAGCCTAACCCCAGCGCAGGCAGGGCCCTCTGGTGAGGGTGGGCAGAACAGTGGTGCAGGAAAGCATCTGTGCAGCACTGGTGATGGATTTCCTGCTGAGTGTTCTGTTTAATTACAAATACCTGCTTCAGTTGCAGGGCAGTTGGATTTGAGGAATATTCTCTTTCAGTACTACAGAAAAGTGCAACCCTTTCAACCGCTCTCTATTGAGCAAACGCTATTGCATTGGTCTGTCCTTTTCTTTTTTATGACTACTGAGATAGTTGATGATTTAGTCCTTTTTTACCTCTGAAGCCAGAGCTGTCATCACTGTTATCAACCTGTAACCCTATGCTGACATCCACAATCAAAGTAGGTTTTATTAACCATATCCTTTTGGTAAGTTTGGTTTTGGTCTAAGTTGGCGTCGGATGTTTTCTAGCAAAGCGTTCAGGCTGCTTGATTTAAAAGGCCTCTGACAACACCCCTGTGTTAGTATTGGGCAGCAAAAAAGGGAAGTGAAACATGTTCACAAGTGTGGGACTTGATCTTCCTCTTCACTTCAGACACTGCGAACTGGAGAGGATTCAGGGAGGGGAATATTAAAAGGTTGAAGAAGTCCTTAGAGCAAGCGAGAGAGTCAAGGAGTGCAATCCAGGCTGTGTATCAAGGAGAGCTTATGTGGTGCTTTGATCATAACCCCGAGGTACTTGGGCGGTGACCACAAATTTGAAGAGACTCTTTAATCCATAGGCAAAGACGGGATCGTCAGGCTATGGAGCTGAAGCTGTACAAATGTAGAACCAGAAACAAGTTTCCTGCAGCGAGGGATCAGGTCACCCAGGATTGCAGCAGGTTTACGCTGGTTGGTTAGATGCTTTCTGGAAGTGCTGTTCTGGTTCGGGTGCTGCTGCTGGGCTGGAAGTGGGAACCCAGAAGATCTGTGCCTGAGTTTGAATAAAATGACTGTCTTTTGGTCTCAGAACATAATCTGTCAGTCCCTGGGTAAGGCTCTCTGTGGAAAAAAGGTCAGAAAGAATGTTCTCAGCTCTGTTCAGCTCTAACTTTGAACACAAACTGTGTTATGTCTAAGGCAAGCTAAGGGCTGGTTCTAATCCGGCACAGGTGTGCAGGCTGCAGTCATGTTGTTTCTCATTTCACTGCGGTTAGCTGAGAGTGTTTCAAACTGTGCATTGCTTGTTGCCCATGCAGAGGTCTGACAGAGTTCACGGAAGTGCGTTCCACAGAGTCCACCGAGTGCTGAACCCTTCAGAGCCATGTTCTACCTTTAGCCATGCCAGAGTGCACCTGAATGGCATCACCTGCAGCGTTCGCTTTGATTTTCAGCATCCCTCAATTTGAGCAGCTCCGACTTTCCCGTTTCTCATCTCACAGTATTCCCACAGTATAGGAGCAGTCGCCTCCACTGCATGCTAAGCTCTCATCTCACAAGCACCAGTCTGGAGTCCTGTGGCCTTATGCCTCATGTTGGAGTACACCAAAATGACCGCCCCAAATCCTTTATTTCGAAGGTATCCACCCCAGCCTGGCCACGGTAATTCCTGTACAGCACTGCAGTTCTCTGTTAAATGTCTCATCTTCTGCTAACTTTTGTTCTGTCAGTGGCTTCAACTTGGCAGTGGGGATAGGAACTCGGCCTGCAGTCTTCTGCTTGAAGTCCAAGTCAAGCAGTGGTGATGAAATTGTGTGGTCTGAATAATCCTCTGTGTTTTCTCACTCAAACACTGAGCTAGAGCCTTAACCTCCCCAGCAGTTCATGGCAGTTACAGCTGAGTTATTTGATTAAAATACTATTTTTACCAGCTACTTGAAAGTGCTGCAGCAATCTGTTTTATTCTCATTGTTAGTGCTTGTTTGTTTAGTCTTTCACTGAAATGAACTTACCATTCATTTAGTGCTAATGCCAAGGGAAACTATTGTATTCAAAAATAATGGAGCATAATGTGCAGCAAAACATGGGTATTTTGCTCATGCAGTTGCATATATATACACAATGGAAATTATTTGGTGGCTTAGGGTGTTAATCTGCTTCCCCTGTGAATGGGTAGTGGCAGCTTTTGTATCATCCCACAGCTATCCCCTGTTCCAGAGGAAGTGGGGTATCCATGGGCAGAGATGGAGTCTTTTGCTCTGAGGTTACATGCTGAGAGCTGTCACAAGTACGTGACAATGCACTTGTCGCAGCTGCTTTTTTCTGCAGAATCTGGATTTCTCTGCATTTTCTGTTGGCATGAAAAATACGGGGAAACTGGAGAGAGGAACAGTTAAAATCCCCAGTTTAAAAGCAGTAGTAAGAGTTGAGCGCCCAGTTTATGGCGCAGAGGTCTGATTTCTGAGGTGTACTGCACAGCCAATGCTCTTAAAATCAGTGGGAGATGGGGATGCCATGGAGCAAAGACACACACAAAAGCAGCTTTTAGCGCCTATTTGATAGTCTGCATTCCCCCAGTCTGAACTCAAGGTCTAAGCCATTAGTGTCCTTCTAAAAAGTCTTTGCAAGGCTTACCTCTCTAATAATGTGGTTTGGGTGGTTTTACATTTCTTAACAAGATCCTGCCAGTTGATGTGTTGTTGAAAGTGCAGCTTTCACTACTTGTGTGGATGGACACTCAGCTGCGCATAAAGCTTGATGCAATTGAATTTTAACACTGCCATACCAAGATTTGACTTTTCTTGTTGCAAGTAAGAGCTCACTTACTTCACACTGCTAGGCAGAGGGTTCTAACCCTGGAATGTTGTAGGGAGAACTGGCAATAAACAAAGGGGAAAAGCAGGGAAAGCGTCACCAGTGTATCCTCGATTATTGCATTTGTATTAAGGGGCTCGTCTGTTTTTTCTCTCAACAGATGAAGCATGAAGGTTTTATTTGAAATAATTTAATCTTGCTCAGTCCTTATTGGCTCATGGCTCAAGCCCAGAGGGATAATATGACGTATTTTCTCTGCTTTTCCAAAGCAGACGTGCTACAGAAGTCTCTCCCTCTGCTACAGCCATATTCCCAAGTCTTCCCCTGAAAGTGATGTGGCAGCAACTCGATCTCCTCAGCACACATGAGGTGAACCTGGTTCTCCTGTTCCAGGCAAACACCTACTTCAGCTCTAAACTCTTCTGACATTTCTGACAGAGGTAATTACAGTGCTCTGGGGGACTTTTGGCCTTACCAAAAATAGATGGGGACAGGGAGACATGAATTTACACGCCAAACTACAAAGATGCTGGGGAGAACAGCATCTGTATTATGTGATAGCTTCTGAAAGAGCACCACGAAAGTGCCTGCTGCATCTAAAGGCTTTCTGGGTTTTTTTGCTTCCCATGATTAAGTTTCTGTCTTTCTAGGAATCCTCCAGTACCAAGACACATTATTGGAAATCTTTTTTGCATGTTATTTGAGTGACATCTGTGGTGGTGCTGGAACATGTTTTACATCAGTGTGACACCTTAGGAAGGTGTAGACATGTTCTGACTCTTACACAGCTGAACTGCCCAAAGCTAACAACGGATGCAGGTTTCTGTGGGATCTGAGATCAAGCCATTGTGGTGTCTTTGCTTAAAGCAGGAACCTGGTTTGCTGTGATTCAGGAAATAAACTTTCCTACAATTAAAGGAAAGTTACCTGTTGTTTACTTTTATAAAATAACCAATTACATTTTCTTCCCCAAATATTATAGCAAAAATGATACGTTTATTAGTAGTTTTAGATGTATTTAAATACAGAAAAATTAGTGTCAAATAAACAAAGTACTGTTGAGGGCAAAATAGCAAATTGGGCAGTGAATAAATCCTGGGGAACACTTGTTCTGCTCGTTGTCTGTAGCTGTGTTCACTGGACAGATGCTCTTGTAGGTATATTTGTCAGCAGAACAGCTGTACCCCTGTGTTGTACCCGACCCAGTTGTAACAGGGTGATCAAGGGAAGCTCAGAGGTATTTGTAGGCAGTTTCACTGCTGTTGCAATAGACAGCACATCCCATCTGCCAGCAACTCTGCACACACCACATGTGCGGGATGCTGCTGTCACCTGCAGAGTTCACACATCTTCAGGAACTTTCTCCCTTCCATGGTATCTGTTTCACGTGGCTCTTCTTTCAGGTGTTTGTCTAAAACGATTCTGTCTTCCAGTGCCAACCCCTTTTCAGAAAGTTGGCACCTGAATTTGGGGTGGAATTTACCTTACTGAGCTGTGGGTGTTGGGAAGGTCTCACCCAACAGAGACAAATATCTGCTCTAGGCGGATCACTCTCACCTAAGGTTGCATTGATGAACTGTAGTTTTGATGGGGTCTGGATTATCCACTGACCATAAAGGAAATGTGGGGAAAAAAGTTTTCTGTATTTATGAGATCCTCATATGAAGGGGAGATTAATCTTGCTAACCATAAAGTAGCTTAGAGGAAATCAGTTCCTGACTATCTGTCTTAATGCAGAAATTCCCTGCTGAGTAATCATTTCTTTTCAATGGATCCAAGATTGCTTCCACTCATTTCTTTGTCAGCAAGGTAAGCATCTGTCTCTTCCTTCAGCTGAGCTGCTGTGTGCATCCGTCACTGGCATATCAGGCATCAGGAGACCCCAGCCTCACAGAGCAAGAGTCTAAATAGCACTTTAAGGTGGGGGGAGGAAATCCCCAAGTGCTTGTTTTCCAGTCTCACCTGCTGGAGCAGGGAGTTCTAGTTCTGTGAATTGCTGTTCTTCTTATCCTCAAAACAAATGCAGACTTCTTGAAAGACATCAGTAATAATCCTGCAAAGCGTCCCCTGCTTAGCAGAGAAAAGGACTGAGGACACACTTCTATTTCTGCTGTGCTGGCTTTCCCATTTCACTCACAGTTTTCCCTGTATGTCCACAGGCACAGCTACAGCTCCCGTGTCTCAGCGGTGCACGGTGCCCTGTGTGCTGGGCTGCTGCTGCAAAGGGTATCCCACATTCGAGCAAAATCGGTGACTCCATCCTGGCAAAATCAGAGCTCAGCAGGCGGTAGGATGAAAGGACAGAGGTAGCTTCAGTGTAGAACACTGTTACCTCAACAGTGACAGCTGGGAGACTTCTTAAAACACATCCTGATGTTTTCTTCAAGCAAATAACATGCAGGGACAAATGTTTTAAGAGTGGAGGGGATAGAAGAATGATCTCATTAAGCTACAGAAAAGTAACTAAAAAGGATGGAAGCTGCATTAGGTAATGAGACGCACAATACTCTGGGGACACTTCGGAGCATTTCCCAAGGCTACAAGAAGAAGAGATGTAATCAGTAAGAAACAGTAAATACAAAACTGAAGATGAGCTACAGGCTTTGTGAAAGGCACTAAACCTGTTCAGAGCAGAATCATTACTAGGGTCATACTGAGATCAAAAAGGAATGAAATGGTATTGGAAGATGATGAATATTCAGAACATGTAATACTAATGTTCTCCTATTCCAGAAAATGGTTATTACATTTCCCATTGCCTGTTACTTTGCTCTACTTTAATATAGAAAAAGATGCTGCTGCTTTTGCCTGGCTTGCAGTGCAGCTCGTAAAAAGCTATAATGTCACTAATACCTGGCCAAGACAAACTTATTTTGAAGCACATTATGAAGTGTGAGACAGCCTTTAATGCCTTTATTCATGTCAGATAGCACCTTGTAACCTAACAGCTGCTGATGCTGTTTGAGGAGTGAGAGGCAGTGCCACATCAGTGTCACAGTCTGAATTCAGTGGTCGAGTTCTAAATAGGGACTGAAGTGCTAATATTTTATACCAATATTTGAAAACATTACCACTTTGTTAGAGTGTGTTACCTTTACAGCCTTACCTTGCTCTTCAAATAACTGGTGTCATTGCTGGATTGTAACAGGTATGTAAACAGGGGCTGCAGAACCAATCGTTACTACCAACGGTACTGGCAGACCAGAACAGCCTTGTGTCTAAAAGCCATCGAGAGAGCCTGCAGCCTCCTTCCTCCTCGCAACACTGAGTACTAGTGCTAACAAGTGTGGGTAAGCATAGTGATTAACCTGGGCGTACATCGCAGCGGGTGCTGCAAGGAGCAAACACTTGTACACATTAAGCAGGAAATCCTGTATTTTAGATGTGACTTCAGGTGACTTCATACTTAAATGTATCTTTTAAAGAAAAGATGTGGGAAGCAGCTAGGTGGCTCTGAGGGCTGGCAAAGGCCATGCTCCAAGCATATAAGCTTCTGATATATAACTCCAGTTAAATTAAAGATTCCCTAACTCATTTCACTTCATTAAAGCCACTAAAATAACAGCGCAACTTCGCATCGGCAGGGATTAATTTTTGAAGCAGCACAGGGGCATTTCGTTTCAATGCCTGATGTAACTTGATTGAATCAGACAAATGAAATAAGTGACCTCTATCTAGCAAGGTTATAGTTGTAGCTGGACTTAAGGAGATTTGTGCTGAAGTACACAAGAATGGAAATTGCAATATGAGAAGAATGGGGAAATGTCATGGAAGAGGTGATGTGACTTGCCCCTGGAGTAGGAGGGGTTAAAGGGTGCTGTGGGGAGTCCACACCTATGATTTCTCAGTAAGCAGATGTTTTCTGCTGTTGTTAATGAAATGTATTGCTTAATTTTAAACAAATGGCTTAAATTAGCTTATTGGTAATGCTCTAGGGGAAATGAATTTCTAGAATCATATTTCAGGCACTGGACAAAACAAATGCTGCCCTACCTTTTTGGAAAGGATGAGAAGTTTCAAGTACCCTCAATATTTAATGCCTAGAATTAGATATCATAGGAAAGACATGGAATAGTTACTTGATGAAAATACAGTTCATTTAACGAGGATTAAATTGCACATAAAAGTTACCCGCCCCTTTAGAGAATGTAATTGGTTTTGTATCTTATAGTTTGCTCTTCTATTGGTGGCCTTTGTTTTAATCATACACCCTTTACTCTAAAATTCTAAATGTAATTAAGAGTTTGGAAGATCAACACTTTCCTTTGGCTATGTCAGAGAGAATTAAAGCTACCTGAGGCCTCCAAGAACACTGGAGCATGTGCAGGGCTACAGAGACCTGCTCTTATATGGGGTTTAAGTTTCAAACATTAAAGCAACTGGACTTGGACCAACCAGACAGTGGAGGGTGGAACTGAAATAAATTGTGGTGTGATGAAATTACTTTAGACAACTTAATGAAAAAAAGAAAAAGCTCAGATCCCACTGAGCCACTAAATGATTGAATGCCACATGGAAGCACCCATCTCCTCTGACCAGGCTTTGACAAAACTGTTCCTTTATTTCCATGTGGAATGGTTGTTGACCAATGGATAAAAAAGACTGATGGAAGAAAGGGGCAGAATGGGTTATGAGCCCAACAGCCAGGAGAAAATACACTGAGAACAGCAGACTGAGCTACTTGTGCATTCATTAAATACAAAGGTAGCATTTGCAGATGTTTGGATTGCTTAATACTTACGAAGAGTTTATGGTAAATGATTTGCAGAAGGAGCACAAATGCTTTGAAATCTTCCAATATATTATTTAACATTTTCTTTTGACAGTTGTTTTAAGTCCTGATATGCCAAGAAAGTTAATAGCAAAACATCAAAACCAGTTTCCCTGAGATCACCAAGCAACTGCCTTTGCTGATTTGGAGCACTAAGGCTCTGTTAGACATTGAAATCACAGTGGTCAGATTGCAGGTGGCATCCCAGAAGGATGAATTAAGCTGTTGACTGAGCCAAGCTACCAAAATGACCACGGCTGAACATGGAGGAGTCCTGCAATCCTTGGCACCCCCAATAACTGTGGTAAGTCAACTTCTGTTGTGTTCAAAGATGAATTTAAGATTTAATGCTTAGAGTGCCACATCACTTGAAGTATTTTTGGAGCTCAGACTGCTCTGATACAGTCTTTTCTAGAACACTGAGATAGTAATATCCTCACAGGCATGGTCATACTTGGGTTCCTTCCTCCGGTGCTTTCTGCTTCCCACCAAGGCCTTCTGTAATGAGTAAGAGCAGTTGCCTGTTAGTGCAGAAGCCAAGGAAGGGAGAACAGCAGAGCCAAGGCTGCAGAGCTGGGAGCTGGTAAATCCTTGCTGGTTTAAGCCAACAACAACTTTTTGCCTGGGAGGAGACTGAAATGAGAAGACTTAACACAGTACCAGTGTAACTAGCACACACACTGGTTATGGCTGTAATGGGAATGTAGAAACAACCTCCAAAACCTGGAATATATCTGCTTTAGGGCTAATTAAAATGAAATCCCACCTCAGGAAGCTATCCATCCACACTCCCCAGGCTCTTGCTGGGTTTTGCCACACACTACCAAATTGTCTCTGCTTCTGAAGTACTTGTGCCAAGAAAGGGAACAGCATAGTGGTACCCATTGTACAGGTCCACTGCTTTCATTCACTTCCTCCAAATTCAATGGCAGAATTAATTGCAAAATAAAATGCATGTAATTGGATTAATTAACATTACATTTTAAGATCCTGAAATACAGAATTAGCCATGGGTTAAATGCACAATGCAGGTTTTTCCTGTAAACAGACCAAGTGCTATTTTTGGATCTGTAGCTCATCAAGCTGTGCCTTGCTTAAAGAGCTGCTAGAGTAAGAAATGGGGCTCTGAAGGGGGAGGATAAATACCACAATTAGGGCTGCAGGACAATAAAAGGATTATTCTTACATATAAACCCATTTGAGTGAAGTTGCTTGAAAGATATACCTAAAATTGCTTGCATGGGTCTAATATTTTCTTTACAAGGACTTGCAAATCTCATTGAATATTTATGGCCCTGGAACATAACAGCAGATGAAACTTTAAGCATAAATTCAATAGCAATTTGTTGCAATGAAATTCCCTAGCAGTTGTTGCCCCAACCTCTTAGCCTTAATAGACAGGCTTCACGTTGCAGAACACAAGCCCAGTGATACATGATATCAAAGCTGAATGCCCTTGATTGATGAACGCTGCCTCACTTGATGACTATGAAACAGTCCTGAGGGCTGAGCTCACCACTATTTTGGTTGTTTTCTATTTTTTTCCTTCACGCATGTATTGCAGAAGAGTTGTTTGTGCTTCTGGGATGGTTATCACATGCAAATGAGCATGCTGTTTCCCAGATGCAGATTTTGTATTTATAGATTAAATACAGCCTGAAAAATCGTATGTTAATTACATTCTGAGGGTGTAGCAGAATTTCTCACTTGAACATGTTTTGTTTTGCTGGAAATAGCACAAATTCCAGATCAATCTATTGAATTGCTTGAAGGTTGGTTATAAATGTATCATGCTTTAGAAAAAGCTTTCTAATCATTACTATGACTAATAATTTACCATTAGCTCAATCCTTAGACTTCTATCACACACTATGTATTTGGCTTGGGTTTATTTTAATAATCTGTAGTTCTCAGAAGACAGCCAATACTTGGTTGTCCTCTGGGTGGAAGGGGGCTAAGGATCAAAGCCAGTATCAGAGATACAGTGGCAGAGATCTTCTGGGAGGAGGTGTTTTGAGAGGAACAGGATTCCCCACGGTCAGCTCAGTTGGCCCTAAATAGGGTTTTGGGTTTTTTTTTATTGCCTGTTACAGTTCTACACTGCATATATCATGCTGAAAATCCATATTGTTGGGGTTCCTCCTTCAGTATATAGTGGCCAACTGAGACATTGTCATCCCACTAGAGGCCTCAATAGTCACTGGTAATGGAGATAGTCCAAAGAAACACAGCTCCTCCTGAGACAGGTGGGAAAATGCAACAGGCTGATGCAGCTGCAGGCTTAGCAATTGTTCAGTGGTAGATGTTGGCTAGTGGCTTTTAAACTGAGAACCAGCTCACAGGTTCTTACATCCCAGCATGCCAAAGGATACACCAGCTGTATTTAGGAAAATTGTGCTCAAAAGGGAATTGCCTGGATTTCAAACCATGCCAGATTTGCCCTCAAGAGACTGTTACTTACGGAAGGCAATGCTGAGCATAAGCCCTTTACAATAGAAGGTGGGGAAGATTTTGGAGAAGTCAGTATATGACATTCAAATTGCTTTTTTTTTTTACTGTTCCAACAGTTGCAAAACATAAAGAATAAACAGGAAAGCTTAAAATACACAGTGGACTTCATTATTCCAAAGAAAAGTCTGATAAAACAGCCATTACATCAATAGGAAACATCTCACTGGTTTTCATTGCGGGCAGGATCAAGCCTATACAAAGCAAATAGTTTCCTGATAACAAGCAGTTAAAAATACGACCTTTTCTGTTTGTTATCTGTAAATGTAAATCCTTTGACCAATTACAGAATCAAAGATCTATCCAGAAGCACCAAGCTGGAAGGAATGATTACTATGGACTTCAAACACAGGTTAAGTCTCACTCTAAAACAGCCTGCTACAGTATATTGCAATATATCCTGAAAGCCACAGATGAGAACACACAGTACCAAAATACATAGTAAATTGAAAATAGCCCCCCCCTTCCCTTTTCACAGCTTTTATAAATCTTTTAGTAAATAAATCACAGAGGTACCAATAAAAGTGGCAAACTAAGAGGTAGTTCGTGTAACAAAGCATCTCTTCCTGCAAGCATGTCTTGCTGCTGCAGGCAGTGCTGTGCAGTTCTGGAATCTGAAGCCATGTAACGGCTGCAGGTGCTGTGCCAGCCTTCCTGTTCTAGTCCCAAGAGAAAAGGTAGGCACAGGATAGTTTGGTCACATCAGCTAATCTGAGAGCAGTTCAGGTATCCAGAGGGCTGTACAAAACATGCCCTATACTCCTCACTCTTCTCAAGCAGCAATACTCTTGTTTGCTTTTTGGCAATTATTCAGTCATTATATGACTGCAGATCATTATTCAGTCAATAGACATGTTGATCTTTCAGTCTTAAGAAAGCTTTCTTCCTAATAATTTTATACTCTGCTTATACAACTAATCTTGGTTTTCTGAACATAGATGTGCATATCAGATGTACCTAAATACATTCAGATCGGTATAATTGGAAAGAAAACTGATGCTGCAGTTTGGTTAGGATGCAGTATAATTAGAACAGTCATGTGGGCTCTATGTGGTGGTGTGCTCCACTGTATACAAGAAATCCTCCCTTCAAGGCCTTACAACAATAAAAACTATGTTCAAAGAGTATATTTCTCCTATGTGATTTTACCAAATGATACTTGTCTATGATGAACTGTTGGACTAGGGACAGTGTGATGAATTAGATAAATTCTGAGTTTGAATAGCAGACAACTCCTGATGTTGGTATGTTTGAAAAGAATATTAATGCATGTCTGCCTGTCTCTTCAAAAAAGAAACCAAGAGAAACTCAAATCTAATTGCATATCCTCCATTACAGTGCTTTACATAGACTGGTGGGTATTAACCGTGGTCTTGCAATTCACTGGAGTCTCAGGACAAGCTTCTCATAGGCTTTTCTTTCGCTTTCCCATGAATGATGTTTCTTCATGTAGTCTTTGGCTCTTGTTACTATTTCTTTTTCCATAATGGGGTCATTCATCAAACTCTTGGACAGCACAACAAACTCCTAAAAGAGATAAAGAAAGTTCTAATGATACTGAAATAGCTTGTACTCATATCAGCTGTGATTTCAGTAAAGCTCTTCAGCTGTGAGCCAATACATGAAGCTGTTCAAATGAATGTTTCAAGGTCAAGTATCATAGCTTATTTATAAACAGTGATCAATAAATAATTATTCTGTACATCATTTTACACAGCCCACCAACTAAGACATTTAAAATCGCAGACAATCCCAACAGCATTAAGACAAATAAGAGCAACAAATTTAATGATTCAAAAACTGTTTGCCTGCCCAAGTGTTAGAAAACCAGGCTGATTAAATAATTCATCTGGTCTCCTGCACAGAGGACAACTGGCAACAAGCACTTGATCTCAGCTCAGCTAAACTTGCATCTCTCTGCTACTGTGATCTTTAGCTAGTTTTATAGTAAGACTAAAAACCAACATAAACATAGTTACAGTATGAAGATAAGCACAGGCAGGCAGCAGCAACAGGCTCTTCCGGAGCAGATGCATCTGGGCACTTACAGACACAGCAGTGTTTGCAAAACAAGCTCTGCAATAAAATACATTAATTTCCTTTAACTGTCCTGGCCAAAATACTGGGCCTCACATACTAAAGCTCTTCCTTTGCCTGCTCCTCTGCCACTCTAGTTAGGGAAGAGAAACTGTGAACTTTGAACATGTGAAAGGAGATTTGATGTCTGAACTAATCTGCTCTGAGCAGCTGGTCTAATTTTTCTATCACAGTATTTTCTAACTTCCAGTACTTTAGCTTGATTATAAATGTGTTCAGATCTTTGCAAAATAGTGTCTTGGCTCAGCTCAGAAAAGCAGACCACTGTTGTGTCAATGGAAAATTAAGATAATTAATTCCTACACAATTGGTAGTGAAGATCAGTGCATAGGGATACAGGGGACAAAAAGGATGGGAGAAAGAGGTATGTCATTTACACAGTCTATCGGCTGAGAAAGGCATTATCAGAAACAAGACCAGAGTTCATATCAACACTAGGTTAACTACTAAGCTATACTCAAACCTAAGTACACAGTGGATATAAATACATACATGGATAGAAAAATCTTTGGTTACCAGGGAATCAATTTTGCTCTTGTAATGCAAGTGATAGCTATGCATAATACATAGCTATAAAGTGACCCCTGGGAAATGCTGGTATGTTAAATCACATTAAATATGTTATAATCACTGCTTTGGCTCTCACTGACAAGACAAACTATCAATATATGCATCACTGCCATCAAATTTGAATAGTCGAAAAGGTTTGTAACTAGGTAATAGAAAGATTTTCATACATGTGTATTAACAACCCTTTATTTTACAGTACTGCTTGCAGTTTTTGCTCTGTCCACACAGCACTCACACATCAGCCTTTGGACTAGCCAGGAGAACCACATGCTTCACATCCAGCCCACTTTCCATCCACAACTACCTTGGTGTTCAGGTGTGTGCTCATTTAATCAGTATACTCAGTTTCTCCTTTGGAACTCACATGCCCCAGAGAGGGAGTTTTCTGGTTTCCTGTGATTCTCACCCTAAGAACACTAAGTAAGGCTGGTCCAGTGAGTACCCTGAGGCTGCTTCTCCCAGACACCGCAGATACAGCCACTGACTCCAGCTTTAGAGCCACGTTCTTTTCCTCTTTTCCTTCTTCCATATCTGCCAAGAATACAGAGCAGGCAAGGTGGGAAAGACTTATGTGACTTATGCTGGCTTCATCCAATTGCCTATATAATCACAGTAATAAATACTGTTCACACTGAACTATATTCCAACTTTAATTTTATGTTCCTGTGGAGGATTTTATTTAAAGTAATGTTTAAAAATAATTTATGTAAATTACCTAAGAACAGAAGCAGCAATGTAACATTTCTTGACAGGTAGTCCTATTAGCATTCTTTTAAAATGTGGATATAGAGGACAAAAACTTGGAAACATGTAAATGATAGAAGAAATTAGATCCTTATTCATAGTTACAATATTTAGTGCTGGGGATAATTTCAGGAAAATGCCAAACTGAGTCCAAAGCATAAAGTTGAGAAATTGCAGAAGGGAGAAAAAGCAAATGGAAAAATACCAGGATGCAGAGAATAAGGACTTCTTAGCTTTATCTCTACTTCTACTAATCAAATGTGACCACCTACAAGTCACTTGCAATCTGACTGGAAGGCAATGGGAAGATTCACTGTGACTTATCTGGGTTTTGCCTCATACCCTTTGAACAGCTGGCTTAGCTTGGTTTGGATGCTCGGCTTTAGAAAGCAATAACTTCATTTTTCAGGTGTCTCCCTTAACTACAACTGACTTGCATTTCAATTGCAGTTTTGTGGGAAGCCTGAAGCTCCCATGTGCAGAATGCAGACATTCAGAACTCAGGGCTTTTTCAGAAAATTGAACATTTAATTTTTCTTTTCTAGAAGCTTATGATACACAGACTATTCACAGTGTGGTAACACATCTCTGTCAGCTGTTCTGCTGAATTTGTGCAAGTGATATTGCACAAAACTTTGTGCATTCTCATATTTTTTTGTAGATGTGAAGTAACCTTCACTTCTGCTGAAAGAGGGGAAAAATTCATCAATGACTTTCCAATTTTCAAACATAAGGGTATGCACTTCAGCAGCCAGAATGAAGGTGACATGCATGCTAATTTACTATTAGGGGACATCCATATTTGTAGTAAGCCTTTTATTCACATACAGAAATCCGTATTTTTACTTTACATGTGACAGAAAAACACTGTAAAAGCTGTACCTCAGTAGTTAGCCACAACCCAGAGCAAACAGGAGAGAAGATCATCCTGTGTACATCCAGAACAGGTACTACAGATACTGCCCTTTCCATGGACAGTACTTCACTTCAAACACAAGAATTTTTCAACAGCAGCATCCATAATACATTTTTTCCTGGTAAGCCTACTATTGTTAAAGAAAATGTCAGCTTCCCTCTACAGTGCTGAAAAGAAATGTGGTATAATATTTTGCAGAGATGCAGATATACAGGTATCTGGGAAATAAAACTAGAAAGTGAGGGCATTCAGTAAAAAGAATGACTGTTCCTTCAACTACCATGAGAACTACATCGGAACTGCAGCTCACACATAATGAAAGTAAGATGCATGGTTAATATATTATTTATGTAATGAAAGTAACTCTGCAATTAAACCATTTCATATTGGCTTCAGCAGATAAAGAAACATGATTCTTAAACAACAGAGAATCACCCGAGGGAAGGCGAACGCCAGATGTAAATTCAGAATAGCGACAGATCTACCCACTGGCGGGCACAGCTCAGAAGTTAGCTGGCCCATCTGTGTACTTCACAGGGCAATGGGCCAGTATTTCTAGGGGAGTATAAACAGTGATGGCTGGCACTGCCAGAACCTGCAAATTAGTCTATTCAGTGTGAAGGGGGAAAGCTCTGAAAACTTGGGCAACATTCTGGCTTGAAGCCCTGGTGGCAATGACCCATGTTTGGCGGAGGAGAGTAATGTATGTCCAATGTATGGGTGCCTGTGCTCAACTGAGCTGTGTTTCTCTCTTACCGCTTGAAAAGTTGTCTCTGCTAACATTAGTCTTTCCAGGACCCACTCTCTCTCAAACTTAGTTGGTGCTTGGCCTCTCTTACTGGCTTTGAAGTTTATTTAGCTCCTTCTGTTTATTTAGCTCCTTCTGTGAGCTTTTACAGATGCTGAACATGTAATTTTGAAACTTAGAATGCTGAATAACTCTGTCTTCCCTTTTAGCGTGGTTTTGCATTATTTATTGCCCTATTCTTATCTCTTACTTATTTTTTTATTTCAGGTCCTATTAACTCAGTGTCAAATATTCCATAAACTTGCAAATTCAAGTAATGGCAGGATCAAACCATGATTTAAAAGTAATGAGGCAGTATCAAGGACAAAACATTTCATAGCTTTCACTTCTCCATTAACTGTTTCTATGCAAGTACTGTCTTCAGTGACTGGCAAGGCTTTCTCTATTTCCAGTCAAGTAGCCTCAGCATAAATGCAAAGGGATAATGATAACTACCGTCATGCACAGAATTTCCTACTTCCCTGTAAGCCACAAAAGCTCACTTTCAGCAAGAATAAAAGTAGAAAACCAATAGCATTCACAATTTAAAACAATTGTCATTGTATAATGGTAATTTTATATCCCTCTTACTTAGCTTTCAAGAGATAAGACAGTCCACAGACCATACACAATTGCTCTTATCTAAGCTAACTTTATTGTAAAGCTTTCCCTCCCCAGAGCAGTAATGACCCAAAAATAAGCAGTGCTTTCTACTCTTGAGCTATGATACAGTCTGTATCATCACAACCAGACAGGATCCACTAAACTTATTTAGCAATGAAAATTTCTTTGACATTTTCTAATCCTTGGTGGTCCAGATTCTTCAAGGCAGAGAGACTTTCTCAAGCACCTGAACACAGTAGTAATCTCCCTATATGATTAAAGGCATTTTCCCTAACTAAGCTGATGCAATTGAGGTTACAGCACAAAATAGTTTACCAGATACCTAAGATCTCAAAATAATCAGAGTAACAAACCCCACAAAACTTCTTACCAGAACATATATTTCCTGCTCCCTGTTGTCAACTGAATCTTCTAAGGCAGTATTCTAAGTGCCAGGGGCAAACTGTTCCTTCTTACAACAATAAAAATATGAAACCTACCTTGTGAGTGTTTTTACTTAATCACATTTCTTTGTTCTAATATAATTCTCAACCCATGATAGACTATGTACAGTGATTTAAAAATTGTATTTGCTATGGTTTTGGGAGATAAGTAACAAGAGTAAATGGTTACTTTAAAACCAGAGTGACGATGATTGGCATTCTGAGCTTATCTCTGCGCGAAGAAAGTTTTCAACAACTCTGCTAGTGGAATTAAGAGTATTACCCATGTAAACAAGTATTTTCCTGACCCATTTGCAAACTTTGATAGTTTAGACAGTATTTGACACCAGTGACAGGATAAAAGGGCTTTTATTAAATGAGATACAATTGATGTTTTACAGAGAAAGCAAGAATATTACTTTCCTTTCTAAGATAGGTTATCTGCACAAACATTAGTGATTCTATTACAAATATTACCTGCAAGTATGAATATGGTAATGCAAGTCACCATCTTCATGTAAAAGAGATTCGGTGGACTTCTGAGATAAAATGACAGCAAAATGGGGATCAAAAAGCAGAATATGGGAGTTTCTGATCTTTGCTATAGCATGTTGCAGAGAAGGGATCTCAGACAGAAGGGGTTTATATAAACAAGCTTACAGTATTCTAGACATATTTACAGCCTGTGACTCTAGTTCTGGTATAAAAGGAAGTCCTTAGCCATTTGTACAGAGCCACTGATGTCACTGGGCCTACTTCTGTATTTAAATTTACACTTTCCTCCAAGTAAGGCAATACATAGCATATTTTTAATTGATCTTGGATTCAAAAGAAACACTTGGAATGTAGGACACTTGAAGATTGCAAAAGAGGCTTCTCATAAGGATGTATGATGAAGCTAATTGGGTATGGCATGAATAATGCATTTGAATTACTAGCCAAATGTAACCAGCATATTGGGAGAACCAACAGAATGCATGAGAATGCATATCAAGGAAGCTATCAGTCTGTGTGTTCAAGATGATCATACATCCTTCAAGTTTTGAAGAAGCATACGGAAGTCAATGGGCTTTTGCAGGGAATACAAAGAATTTTATAAATAGCTTTATATCTCAGCCTTCACTAGCCTGGAAGTACCCCATTTCCAAAGGATGGTGCAAGAAGAGGAAAAAATTTCAGATGTTAAAGAATTTTTTCTTTGTAGAAGCTATTGGAAACATTGAGTATCTCATAAAACAAAACCAAGCAAAAAAACCCAAGCAAACATTGAATTTTTCTATTAAAAAGCCCTAAAAATTAACTGAGAGAATTCATCTTCCTGAAGTACAACTTAACAGGA
Source organism: Bolborhynchus lineola (assembly GCA_025448015.1). NCBI lineage: Eukaryota > Metazoa > Chordata > Aves > Psittaciformes > Psittacidae > Bolborhynchus > Bolborhynchus lineola. The sequence continues at coordinate 53,163 of JAOEHX010045841.1, forward strand.
GGCATTAACCACACACACACACACCATAAAGTAAAGAAAATATGATACGTATTCTACTTTACAAATAGACTATTCTAGTAGGGGCATTTTTAGTCTTGAGTTGGATAGAAACCAATGTGTAACAGCAAAGCCATAATGCAGGAAAATATACTAAATTTTCAGTATTTAAATACAGGTAGTGTTCCCTCTCCCCACTCTCACTTATCTTCACAGAACCTCCATTCTAACCCTTTACTTAATTTTAATCATTAATTATTTTCTGACCGAGCAATATCTTGAACCTAACAGTGCTTTATATTAATACTTACTGCTAGAAATTATAGATAATGTATTATCTAAAACTTCAGGCTCTGAGTTCTCTTTTGGTTAGTAACTGCTTGTCAAATACGAGTATGTATTTCATTTACTGCTTAAATGGAACTGTGACACAAGAACAGCATCTCTTCCAGGGTTGGAAGGCTTATGGACCCTTCAAGCCTGAAGTGCCCCACTCAGATGGCAGGCTGCACAGCAGCACAGGCGAGGCAAACATTCAGCAAGGCTGACACCTAGTCAAAGTTTAGTGAACTGCAAAGTGAATGCAAAGAAAGGCAGTTTAACACAGGATTTTAGGAGAATCTGAGGAAAACTGCTGAGAGGAAAAGCCAAGTTTCCAAACGCAAACATGGATAATGAACCTAAGCTTTGGAAGGGAAAGGTCTAAGGATTTGTTGTTTTCTTACCTGAGGATTTGAGAATAGCAGTCCTGTTTCCTTATGTTTTATTATTGCTGCATTCCCAGGGATGTTCCTTGCCAGCACTGGAATATTTAAATCCATTGCCTAAAGGAACACAGAAAGAGGAAACAACGGTTTATTAGGATTCAGGGATTCTGAGATGTAAATGATGACAACTTTAAAATGAAAGGCAGAAACAACAAACCACACTTTCTTTCCCATCTCCCCTTTTTTTTTTAGTTGAAAACTACCATGTCTAATGTGATCTCCTATATGGAACTTCTCTGAAATATTTTGTTTATCCTTTTGTTAGTCCTGTAACTTTGAACATATTATCAATGCAGAAAGTCAATGAATAGCTGCTTCATCGTTTCTGCTTTTCCATCTGAAAATATGCAGTTTGTTTCCCGTTGGAAGCTCCTGACATGTTACAGCCTTGAAAAGGATAAAATTAAAGTTCAGATGAAAGGTTGTCACTGTAACTCCTACCGTTATTATGCACAGATGAGAAGATTAGTTCATAGCACAAAAAGCCACTTCTCCCCAACAAAGTATCTGTTCCTTTGTTCTATTAAACCACTTTTTATTTTTCCACAGTTTTCCTGTAACGTGTGCAGAACTGCACAGAGGTGGGCAGCTCAACGACAGTGAAGGTGACCGTGGAAATGCCTCCGCTCCTTCTCCTCAGTTCTGATTCCTAGGGGTCATATAGGACTGTGGAAGGAGTTTTTCTTTTGACAGCATCTGCGTCTATAGCCTGTCTTGAACTTCGAGCATTCAGGGACTGCACGAAGTATGCAGTGATGCAGTTTCTGACTGAACTATGCCAAGGGGAGGAGAGAAAAGGTTATGCTTTCAGGACACATTATGCTTTCAAAACATATTATCTACAAAGCTATTGCTATGGGACTCCTCACAGACCAAGGAATATATCTGAAGAAGCATGATTTGATTCCACATAAATTATGGGGTGGTTGCTTGATGTGTTTATTCATTTATTTGTATGCATATGTATGTGTGCATTTATGCATATGCATAAACAGAGGAAGTGTGGGGTCTTAACGTGCTAGCATTTCAGGTTGCTTGCAGAATCAGGAGCAGAGAGGCAGCACAGCTCCTAAACCACTTCCAAGCGCCCTAATCCTAGCAACTTTAAAATACACAGCTTAGATTTTGAAGTAACTGGTGTGCAAACCCTGCCCATTCAGCTCTGTTACTCATGCATATCCTGATCTGAAACTTCAATTACTATTGATGAATCTGGAAGTCTTGAGATGCACTGACTGTAAAACCGCCAAAACTCGTATTGTACAATTATCACAGTGTCAAACAAGAAGCAAATTCACTCCCCCAAACCTTCGATCTGTTTCATACCGATTCCCTGTCACTTCAAAGTGAATGCATTTTTAATTACTGTCATTACACTCCGGGATGGCTAGCAATTTTGCTTCAATCTACATAGCAAGAAAACAAAACTCCAAGGAGAAAGCCATGGGATTTTATAGCTCAGACAAAACTGAAGACAAAAAGACCCTAGATGATAAAGTATAGAACCAATTATGTTTAGAACAGTGAGGGACTGTTGAGACTTAGCAACATGTCTTAATAGCTTAAAATAGCTAAGAGAAACACTGTTTAAATCACCACTGCAGATGAATATACTCTGGACATAGAAATTCTATGGTCCTTCTGGAACGAACATCTGCTTTGCACTAGTTAGCGCTAAAAATAACACCACCACTTGATGAACTAACCTGTTCTACTCTATGTATCAGAAATTACTGGGTCAGCTGGCGGTAATTCAGACAAATCGATTAATTAAGTGAACACAACCCAGATAAATAAATGAGAAATATAAAAACTACAGACCAGACTTCTGAATTTAAGTATCTAGAGCTATTGAGATGCAGGGGTTTTAAAAACAAAAAGGCTTTTTGTGAGAGGAAATACAATTATCTTATCTTTTGCTCTGACTTCACTGTTAAACATATCTGTTTTCCAAAGGTAGATTTACAAAACCAGTATGTTGACAGTATGTACTTATCAGTAAAGTACACAGAACTTTGAAGTTCATCCAGGAAATGAGAGCTATCGGTGCCCCACTCTGCCTGACAAGTTTTCAGTCTGCAGGCCAAGGACATTGCTTTTGGCTCTAATTACCCAACGGCGGCCCTAACATGGAGTTACCTCAGAAGCATCAACGTCTTCCAAAAGAGAATGTCTGATTCAGCTATTTTTCAGACCTTTCTGTTGACAGGCTTAAACGCCTTTGTGTTCAGTCTGCTGGCTCTTGACCTCATCCATACACGTTCAATGAACTGGGAGTGTAGACATTTTTTTGAATGCCTGAACTGAAAATGGAGAGCTTGACAGTGGCAGTGGTCACTGTCACCTGCCTAAGGCCTTCCCCTCCCCTCTCCAGACCTCTCCTTTTACAAAACTGTAAGAGTATTTCAGGCCTGACAACTTTCCGAACAAGTGATTGTCCATTCAAGGGAAAGAGCACGAGGAAGAAGGAAAGAAGGAACGGAAGAAAACACAAAAAACCCACGGCCCAACCACCTGAGGGCTGATGGCTGAAAGTGCCACTATCCTCATGAACAGTTACCTGCAAGACAGAGGGGAGTTTGGATTCAGCATGTCAGTGGACAGTGGACACTGTGCATATAGACAGTGAACATCAAATATGTGTGTGAATGGCCTGAGGCAGTTCTGTGCTGGATTGGACCTAACAGTGTGGTTGCATAGGCTGGCACAGTATTGCTGTAGTGAAGTTTAGACTGGGTTGTAGCACACACTTCAAAAAACTGTCTTCAGGACATGTTCATTCACTTCTATTTCTGAATGCTAAATAGTTGATGATCCACTGAAGTTGGTCACTAAGTTTATATTTAATTTTCAGTAATTTCTGAACTCTAAAGGGAAAGACATTTGTTCTGTCTCATAGAGTTGGAGGGCGGTAACTGCTACATAAGGAAGCTTTCAGGTCCCAAAACACATAGGTACCAATGAATTATAGCTACTGAAAGACAGAACAGATGGCCAAATACATGAGATGAGGGGCTGCCTTTATACCAGCTAGCTTTAAACAAATGGATTGGGCTGTAAATACTGCACGAAGTGGCGTAGAATTTAATTTAGATACTGACTCTATTTTTAAGCAGTAAAAAGAATAATTTACATTGTTGAAAATACGTTTAATTTACTGACCTAGGTTCCACAAATAATAGCATAAAATAACATTTTAGTCTATTTGCCATCTGTTTTGTTACATTATTCTGACTGCAAATGTGTTTTAATGCTGTTTCAGCAGGATGCAGGATGTAAATTTCAGCTTTTGGAAGCATGTTTATCCAATAAGCATTTCTAGACAGCAGTATAAAGCTTATAGAGTAAATACAGGTTTTATTTACTATTTTATCTGGACTGCCCCTCATTCCCTTCCTCCCAGCCTACGCATCTTTTTGTTGGCCCCTCTTCAATTTTACTGCTCTATAAAATCCCTTCATTTATATTTCTTTTTATTTTTATAGTGTACTACAGCTTATATTCCAGACTACTAGGCCTGAACTTCACAGGACATCTAAGACTGAATTTTGCCCTACAGCAGAATAAAGTCTGCCCATCTTCCTTTTCTGTGATTATTTTTTTTAATTGGCCTTTTTTTTTTTTCCCTTTGTAAAAGCCTAACAATCTAATAATTTTTATAACAGTTGGAATAGTCTTTAGAGCACAGGAAAAGTACTCCAATGAAATGGTGCTGGAATCTAAATCTTGTTCTTACCAACTATATAGAGAACATATCAACTTT